>JAQBSW010000220.1:82500-247827 GCA_029291075.1 Eudiplozoon nipponicum
TTTTTAATTTAATTGTTTGAGTGATTGCGTAATTAATTGACTGATTTAGCAATTAACTAGTTTATGGATTGAGTGGTTGATTTCATTAAGGATTGGATGATTAATCACCTGAATAATTGAACGACGGAATGATTGTTTGTTTAAGTGATCGATTAACTGGTTTATGGATTTATTGATTGATTGATTGGTTGATTGATAGATTAGTTGTTAGACTGGTTCATTAATTGGTTGATTAATTAGTTGGTTGGGTGGTTGGCTTTTTAATTGATTTGTTGATTATTTGAGTGATTGATTGATTTATTTGTTGGTTTATTAATTGATTGATTGATTGACCCAATAATTAATTCATGGATTAAATGATTGTTTTCTTTAACGATTGATTGATTGATGGCTTGAATAATTGAACGACTGATTGATTGTTTGATTAAATGATCGAATGATTGTTTGACCGGTTCACTGATAGATTGAGTGAATGGTGGATCGATTTTTTTATTAATAAATGATATGTTAGATTGGCTGATTTATTGATTGATTTATTGGTTGATTGTTTGATTAATTAATTGACTTATTTATTGATTTATTGAGTGATTGATTGTTTGGTTCGTTTATTGATTGACTGTTTCACCGAAAAATTAATTTATGGATTTATTAATAGCTTGAATAATTGAATGACCGATTGATTGATTGATTGAGTGACGAAAGGATAGATTATTTGATTGATAGACTAACGGTTATACTGGTTGATATATTGAATTATCGAATTTTTGATTGATTGTTGATTAATTTATTGTTAGATTTGTTGGCTTTTTGCTTTAGTATATTATTTACTGATGTATTTATTGAATGATTCATTATTTATTTTACTAATTCTTTAAATCATTTTTGCGAGCTTGAGGTAAACACCAATCCCATTGTATCTAACCAGTCGTCGAACAACATAACAAAACTACCATCAGCTGCAACGCACTGGAAATCAAATTTAGATATGTGGTTTCAAGCATCACAGTTCGTATACATTGAATCTTGGATTGGAAATGTTTGCTGCACAATTTCTATGCAGTCATGAATATAAACTGTTTGGAAGCTTGCATATAGAGCAGAGAAAGGGGCTAGGATTTAATTGAGTTGAGTTGATTAGTGGGTGGTGGTAATACTAGTTAGTTTCAGCCAGGTTGTGTTGAAGTGGGAACATCTAACACATATTAGAGTTAATTAGTTGTTTAGTCAAATATGGGTCAATTGTTGCTAAGAATATATACTGACGTGTTTCTGATTCCATGATCATCAATAGAGTAATGATTTGCACTTACTATCGAAGATCAAACTGCATTGCATATATCTAATCAAAATTTGCTGTCGAAATTTTGATGATGATTGCAAAGATCGAACTGTCAGAATGTTGTGGCTGGTAGGATTTGATATGTTGTTTCGACGACTGTTAGATACAATGGACAGGGCTTAATTCAAGCTCGCAAACTTGATTTAAAGAATTGTTACCACCACCCGCGCAATCAATTATTGGTAAATTGTATTTTACTAATTATTTCTTTTTTATGGATAGATTGAGTGATTGTTTGATAGATTGGTTGATTGTGCGATTCATTGATTTGTTTATTTATTAATAGACTCGTTCATTGCTTCGTTGGTATATCGAATTACTGATTGAATGATAAGTTGGTTGGTTGTATGACTGATTGATTTATTAGATAAATGTTTTTTATTGATTATTTGATTGAATGAATGGTTGATTAATTGATTGTATAATTGATAGACTAGCATCTCGATTGATTTATTAATTGATTTACTTAATAAATTATTTACAGATGTATTTATTGAATGATTCATTATTTTTTACTAATTGTTTAGATTTTTTATAGATAGATTGAGTGATTGCTTGATAGATTGGTTGATTGTGCAATTCATTGATAGGTTGATTGACTCGTTGATATTTTCGTTGATATATTAATTTACTGATTGATTGAATGGATGATAAGTTGGTTGATTGTATGGCTGATTTATTTATTAGATAAATGATTGATTTATTGATTATTTGATTGATTGACTTATTGATTGACTGATTGGTTGATTTATTGATTGATTGATAGATTGATTATTTGATTGATTTATTTATTTATTGATTGATTGGTTAATTTATTGATTAATTGATTGATTGAATTATTGATTGATTGATTGGTTTATTGATTGATTGATTGATTAATCGATAGATAGATAGATTGATTGATTGATTGTATAATTGATTCCTTAATCGATAAATTGATTGATTGATTGATTGATTAATTGATTTATTGATAGATAGATAGACAGATAGATAGATAGATAGGCAGATAAATAGATAAATAGATAGATAGATTGATTGATGATTGATTGATTGATAGATAGATAGATAGATAGATAGATAGATTGATTGATTGATTGATTGATTGATTGATTGATTGATTGATTGATTGATTGATTGATTGATTGATTGATTGATTGATTGATTGATTGATTGATTGATTGATTGATTGATTGATTGATTGATTGATTGATTGATTGATTGATTGATTGGATTTATTGATTGATTGATTGATTGATTGATAGGTATTGATTCCTTAATCGATAAATTAATTGATTGATTGACGGACTTCTTGACTGATTGATTAATTGATTTATTGTTAGATTGGTTGATAGGTTTATTGATCGATTGATTGATTAATTGACTGATGGACCGATTGATTATTTGTATAATGGATTAATTGATTCATATACCACTTGTGCATATTGTGTGCTGTTTGTTCAATAATGACAGTTTGGGGATGGTTAGTTGCAACTTTGGGTCTAAATATATGGCATATGAGTTCCATCTAAAAGAAAAAAGACTAGCCAAGTTTCCTCAGTTCGTATGTCACTGAAAATTTTGCGTAGTGTGTGCATAGGTGGCTCAGTGGTTAGAGCACCAGATTCCGATGCAGATATGCCCAGTTTCGTGCCCTGTCCGCGACAAACTTTGACCAGTATGTGATGTGTTCCCTGTAAGGACGAAACAGGTCTACTGGATGAATTGCCTTTTCAACACTGTACAATTCTTTGTTTGTGTATGTATGTTTGTGTGTGTACTTAACGGAACAGGTGTTTATATCAAGATCGCAACCTTGATTACAGTAAAATTTTACTTTGTTGCTAGAAGGTACTTCTTCCGTGTGAGATGGCAACTAGCATATTTCAAAATGAGTTTATTGCACAAAAATTCTAGTACAACATGTAGAGAGTGTCAGAACCGATGAGCCAATGTTAAAACTGTATTTTAAGGCGATTGATCTAAGTTGACGTTTTGTGTTTTTCGATACGAGCTGCATACGTTTTACAGTTTATAGAGAGTCATGCGATATTAATTGTTAATGGTCCCACGTCCCGCTGAGACAATTTTGCCGCCACACTCATGTAGTAATCTTTGTAATGACGTGGCCCTCACCAGAACAGTGGGCACAAACTCACCATGCATTTTGATGTGTTCGTTTTGCCAAATGCTTTGACAACTATTTGAGAAATAAAGAATTTTTTGTAAACCTTACCGCTTTATAATGTTTTTGCTTAGAAAGTCCAGCTAGTCAAATTCAAGTTAAACGTTTTACTAATTGATAGGTATATACGAAACATGTTGCCCGACAGAGAATAAAACAATTAAATGTTCCTTGTTTTATTAAACAAGGGATAGGCAAATAATATGTAATTTTAATTGCGAAATTGATTGATTGATTGATTGATTGATTGTTTGTTTGATTGATTGATTGATTGATTGATTGTTTGATTGATTGATTGATTGATTGATTGATTGATTGATTGATTGATTGATTGATTGATTGATTGATTGATTGATTGATTGATTGATTGATTGATTGATTGATTGATTGATTGATTGATTGATTGATTGATTGATTGATTGATTGATTGATTGATTGATTGATTGATTGATTGATTGATTGATTGATTGATTGATTGATTGATTGATTGATGATTGATTGATTGATTGATTGATTGATTGATTGATTGATTGATTGATTGATTGATTGATTGATTGATTGATTGATTGATTGATTGATTGATTGATTGATTGATTGATTGATTGATTGATTGATTGATTGATTGATTGATTGATTGATTGATTGATTGATTGATTGATTGATTTAAAGCATAAAGAAATGATAAAGCAAGTATATAAGACACAGTTTGTACTGTAGGTTAAATAAAAATACCAATTTAAATTTTATTAAATAGCACGAATGAAATCGCGTGGATGCTATATTATTTACTATACAGTCATTATTTTTATTATTTACATAATTTGTCTTAAAAGTTTAAAATCATGTAATGTACTTCGTAACAAGATTACGTACAATTGCATTATCCATGTTTCAGTGAAAATGATTGTTGAATTCCTTGTCACCTAGAATCTTGAATAGCTAACGCTCAGTCTGAAATGACCGTTCTTACCACCTTGAAAAATCGATGTGATTTTTTAATTGTTTTTGTTAGTGCAAATAGAAAATTAAACCAGGAAGATGGACAATGCGAATTCGGGTCAAATTAACTGTACGAGGTTTTTAAAATGGTCGAAGCTTGATCATCATAGAACGATTTTTTTATGCAACCGTTTCTAAATCTCATGTTGGCTTTCTAACCTTAAATTATTAGCTACGCACATGCTTATGCTGCAATAGGGGTAAAATATATAGCATATATTGCATTCGTACTGTTAATACTTCATTGAAAAATTATAAATTTAGCTTCCAGTAGTTTTTGAAGGAACTCAATAATATTTTTTAAGTTGTAAATTTCAACCTGCTAAGCCTGACTTTTACCTGATATCTTTCTAAGGCGAGAAACGTTCCTTTGGTCATAATCCACATTTTCAATCCAGTCTACGCATATGCATATACTGAGTTTAGTTACTGAGACAAATTCTTTGTTTAAAACAATTAGTGATTTAAAAAATGTGACTAAAATATAATTAGAACTGTTTCCGGACTATGTTACCACATTTGCTTATATCTGTGCTTCTGTATATTGGCCTGATGATTAAGCCGGAAATGAGGCTCCGAAACGTTGCCAGTCAACGAATATTAGATCGTACCTCATTTCCAGTGTTTGGTATGAACGATGTTGAAGCCTTCGGAAGAATGGGACGAATCCGCACCCAGTCAAATCGAAGACCAGATACTTGGAAATGGGAATCAATCGGATCTTTGCGAAACTGATAGAGCAAAGCAACAACCCGCGAACACAACCCGCGGTGAGTCAACATATTCAATCTAGTCGGTTTGGCTGTATTTATTTCAGATTTATGACACTTGATTAAGGTCACCGTTATGCAAGGCATTCACAATAGGACAGCCTGTGAAATATTAATCTACTATTTAATTGTGGGATTACAAGGGCACGTTGAACTCGCTCAACCAATGAAGATCGTTTATTATCGATATAAGTTATGCTTGTGAAAATCAGACCTGATTAAAGCGGTTCCTCTGTCATCCCTACCATGGTGAATTCTTCAATTCGTCACTCGCTTATTGCTTTTGTAGTTGACTCAATGTGCAGCACACCTAAACATGTACACCAAACAACTCTCACACAAGAGCATACACACACACACACACACTCACACCAATATCCCTTGAAACAGCCCAATCTAAATAAGGCCACGTAAGGCCAAGCACATTTCCAAATACTTCGCCTTGTGGTTCCCCAAAGATAGTCAATTTTACGGGCGCAGAGTTGAAGTGACCTTAAAATGCGAGCGCATTCATTTTTGATATTCCAATCTGTCATTATACATGCAGTGTATTTCCTACCAATTCATTTGTGCCCCCCACCATAAATAGTGTCAGCTTTGCCTCGTATGTTGAATATCTCGTTGCCCTCATGCGGTAGGCCTAAGCTTTATTGTGTACGAATTGATGTGTTTGTGTGTTGGACACCCACGGTATCTCAAGAAGTAAAATGAAATGATCTGCAATGTAGACGTGCCTTTCTTTCTAATCTTCATGCGCGCGCGCTCTCTCTCTCTCCCTCTCTTTTTAAGCAAACTTTTAAATTCAATAGTGGATCTGGTAATTTCAGCAGATGGTGCAACTGACATAAGATGTAATACTGACCAAAACTGTTTAACTCATATTACCATAGCTTTAATCTAGACAAGATTAAATCGAGATAAAATGAATGAATGCTGTAATTCAATACAACAAAATTCAAGTCTGGTCGTGACAATACTATATCTTTCATAGAGTTGGTTCATATGTGATTGGCATGGATTATATTTCTGTTTATACAATTTGTGTTTTATTTTCTTTAAAACACAGTAATTTGTGAGTTTGTTTCTGAAGAATTGGTTAAATGAGTGGTTTTCATTATAAGTTATATTGGGCTACCACAAGAAAGTTAAAATTAATAGCTTTGACAAATATTGCATGTTTACTTGGTCACGAAAACCGAATTGGTTTACCGGACAAACTCTCCACCGTCCTCGCTAACAGTCGTCTTCAGAATAGCAATTTCATTAGGATAAATGCACAACTGCTCAAGCATCTCAAGCACAGAATTCCATTCTACCTATTTCAATTCACTACTCAGTATGTGCATGTCGAATTTTTTCTCAATTTCCAATTCGCCTAATTTTGATTTCTTTCGGTTTTTATCGTCTGCTGAAGTTTATCAGACAATTGCAAGTCTGACTAATTCGCTCGGTGCTGCTACATGAAATTACATTCAAATTACATCAGAAATTATATATATATATATATATATATATATATATATATATATATATATATATATAAATGTGTGTAATGTTGTTTAGTGAGTCTGTATAAGGGCACGCTTCTGTGGAAAATTGCATTAATTTACGAGTGTATACACTGGAACATAGGAAGATGTACATGTGTGGGTGTTCATGCATAAGTGTATAGAGTAATTGCATATGCATACATACACACGATTGAACCGAAATGTGTTAATAGTTATTCAATCACGACCATTGCTGTTACACTGATTTCGTCATGTATAAAACTATGCCAATGTAATGGATGATTTCATTTAATGTGAGTATTACTGATGCACGAGAGACTATAGCGTTACAGTTTCAATCACGTCCAATCGGTTGGATTAATTTTGGTGTACTATTTCATTGATATCACGTATAACCACAGATCACGTAGTGTCGAATTAACAGTGCTGTTGTTCAAGATCACGTAAAACGGACTAACGAGTATTGTCTATGGACAGCTTGCGAGGTATGTCAGAGATGTTAAATTGTTCAGTATGTAAAATTAGCGAAATGTGTGTATTGTATATCACGTTTATATAACCACAATTTCTCAATTTATTTAATTTTTCACTAGACTGATTTAGCTATTCCTCTACTAATTATCAACATTGACTGGTGTATTTTGCAAAAATTTTGGTCAACGTCCTTTACAATACTACATTCAATGAATGCTGAAATTACATTGACCAAAAACGAAGTAAAATATGACGCTATAGAGCACTGGATAAATACCAAACCTTCAGTTATTCAATTATAAAATTATTCATTCAATTTCAAATGTAAATAGCTTTGCCGATTGTATTAATTAGCTCACCAGATTTATTTTGAAGGTAAAATTGAATTGAATTTGTGCTTAAATTAAATTTGAAATAAAAAGCAACAATTTTCACCTCTGCAACCAATGGTTATTTAATTGTATAACATAAAAGTGAGGTGAATGCTGTAACCATATTCATGACTGCATTTAAGTTAAGCAAACGATGTTTCCATTCAATGCAATGCATGTGAGCCTGCGTCTTTGAGAATCGCATCTATGATTTCCAAATCAAATAAATGGATTGCGGTTTGGTCCTTCTTAGTCGGTTTTCCGTCATGCTCTGATAATGATCATAGTAGGTCGAAGCACGTCAATACGTGTGGCTAATGGTGATTTTGCTTTGTTTTGCGACTGGTTAATATAATGGGATTGGTGTCTATTTCATGCATATAAATAATTGTTATCATCAATCGCGCAATCAATAATCGTTTAATTGAATGAAGTGACAATATCAGAAATGACGTTTCTACGAGGATAGATTCCAAATTGTCTATAAATGCATTAGCCACCGAAACCAACAGCGATTTTCTTATAGGAAAATGCATAATCTGTTTCATAGATTCATCACGTAACATAAAATAGACTAATGACATACACGCTAATTAATGCAATCATATTACCTATTTTCACGTTGCTTCCTAGCTGTATTTCCGGATTTTCGTTAAGGAATCCAATGCCCGTTGGGCAGGTATATTTTAAAATGCTACAACCTCATCAAATTTTTAAATATTAAATCTGTCAATAACATAATATTTATTAATTACTTTTATGGTCGAGAAGACGTGTATCTTCTTATTCTATGAAAAAGAAATTTAGTGATTATCTAGGTTACAGAATGCTGACCTTTGATGAATATACTTATTAGATATTGTGGTTTGTTAACTTGTTCTACTCATTGAGCTCTAGGTATGATTGTATCCTGTTCTATGAGAACATTATCAATTCATTATTACCGATTAATTTTAAATTGATTTAAAAAGATCGTTTTGTGATATACGTAGAGTTTACGTTTATTTTGATGCAAACTTTATCCATATTTAATTCTTCGGAATTTTTTTCATTATTATCGGATCTATTCACAAGAACTGCGGCTCTTTCTTTATCTGCTTTAAGGAAAATAACGCCATCTAATGTAAATTGATTTATTGGTTTGTTGGGCTTGCTTTATAACAATTATTTAAATCGAGGTTGCAGTCTTTGATGTAAACATTGGTCCCAATATATATATATATATATATATATGTATATATATATATATAATAGCAACCTCACTCTCTCTATATATCACCAAACAAATGTAATTATTAGTAATGCCTATATATTCATAACCAAGAATCGTACTCAAAATGTATAACTGAAAAATTAGGTTTGAATTTATGCGACAGGGCGGCTCCGTGGTTGGAGCAGCTTAGTTCCAGAGGCAAACGTGCAGATTCGGACCCCGTCCGCACGACGAATTCATAGATAGTACAAGAGTTCCCAATAGGAGACAACTAATCTACTGGATGAATTGCCTTTTCTTCATTCTCCTAGATTCTAGTTTATACTGAAAAAGTAATGTATATAATGAATCTGGTATCACATTTTAGTTTGCACTTACGATATTTATGTGTTACTAATAATACATCTTGTATTTGTTCGGATGTAATCGCGCTATTGTAGTGGTTTCTGTCAGAATTTCATGTTTTAAAGACTGATCTTTAAGCAAATGCCGCACAGTCTACGGTTAAGAAAACTTATTATCACCGATGTTTATTGGTACAAAAGTGACAGTTCCTTTTTCATGTTTTGAATATTTGTTATTTCGATCTTTAACTTCAGTCGTTTAAGCCATATAATAAATAATTTCCATCTATGCCTGTTTCTAAATTTATTCAATTAAATATTATGGTTGATATCAGTGAGTTTTTCTAGGCTCTTAATGCTGTATTTGTTATTGAAATAGAAATGATTTCATTTTCATTTTTTATTTTGTTAGGTCCAAGTAACCTTTTTGTAGATTTAATGCCCAAGTCCTTCTGGTAAGATGGCTCATATTTAAAAGATTTATCATTGGCACTAACTTAAAAGTTTGCTTCAAAACAAGCATTTACGTATTACATTCCTTTTAATGCATAGTTTGCGCTATTATATTGGATAAGCTTAAAGACAATCGAAAGTTAGATTTTCGAATTTTATATAGCTTTTCGAAAATATAAACTAGTGGAAAATCTAAAATTTCCACCACAAAAATCTATACCTACATTTATCAATAAATTAGAATTAGTAATTGGTAAAATTACCAAAAAGGAAACAATTTTAACATAAGCCAGATCGAGTAACCGTGTGTTGGTGAATATGCAGAAATTTGAGGTCGGTCTAAGGTGACTTGATCAACATTGTATTCAAAATTATGTCTCGACACCAATGATACTTTGGAGTATTTTTATATAACTTATTGCATCTACTAATCAATTTCTTCGAAATTTTGACTGGGTTCTAATCACAATTTTAATAATCGTGATTGCGTATACTCTTCCGAAATTTTAAAAGCTTAAATGGGCGAGTGACCTGAGGTTCATTTCTAAAACTCCTTCATTATTGATGGCTGCGACAACTTTTGTTCTCTTTGTCGATTAATTCTCATGATTTTGATGTGAGTTGGACAGTTATTTCGGTACTCGTTTTATTGTTCCTTTACCACGCACAACATATTTTAAACTAAAAAACCAAAAAGATTAATATGAATTTGACGACATCGTACTTACTTCTTTAAATCAAGTTTGCGAACTTGAAGTAAACACCAATCCAATTATAATTAACCAGTCATCGTGCAACAACAAAACTACCGCCAGTCGCAACGCAATGACACGTTTCGATCTTCCATGATCATCATCAGGCTTACTTATTTCTTAAAATCTTTCCAAGTTAGAGCTTTTTAAAATGTACTTCTAGCATATTTATAAAATTACTATGCTATAATAACTGATAGGAAAATATAATAAAACACATTCATATGTATGTGCAACGGTGTGCATTCATATATATGCATGTCCATATTATAATTTTCCTCTATTTAGTTGCGCCAAGTCCGTACTCGATGGAATGTATGCAGTTGTACTTATCAAAGATGTCTCTAGCTACATACGTCAATCGGCTTGCATTTATTTAAATCTAAGTTGTGACGTTCTTGAAAACACCAATCCCATTAAATACATGCGTTTGTCAATATACGCTAAGCATTGTGTAATGTAGAAAGGGCAATTCATCCAGTGGACCAGTTGCGTCCTTATTGGGAACTTTTCATATACTGCCAAGAATTTGCCGCGGACAGGGTTCGATCATGGAAAAGTAATGCTCCGGCATCTGTTGCTCTAAAAAAAACTGAGCCAAACTGTCGCACGCTTTGCACCGTTTTCAATTATTAACCAAATAATCTTTCTTGGACAGACGTTTTTTAAAGTAGAGCCTTTATGACACCCTAGTATACCTTAAGTTCCAACTCATCAACTCAAATATCTCATTATAGTACAGAAAACACGCTACCTGGAGAAGTGGTAATGAATTGAATATTTATATAATTGGACGAAAAATTGGTTGCGCGGGCGGTTATAACAAGTATTTAAGTGAAGGTTGCAACCTTAATATAAAAAAACTGAAAATTTATGTACATAAATTTGTCAGTATAAACAAAATATTTTACAATCTAGTAGAACGGCTTCGTTCTTATTTGGAATTCTTCACGCAATGTCCAGAATTTACCGAGGACCGGGCTTGAACCAGAGCAAGTCTGCCGTCCTATTATTCCACATTCTTCTACCAAATATATAGTGGTTAAAGTGCGTAATACCGGCTCCTACTGATGAGTCGCCAGTAAGCACGAAACGAATGTGCATGAGATTATACTTCCCGTTCATGCTGCCTTTGGTTTATCCTTCTGGTCACAACTGAACTAATTTGTTACTAGTTTCGCAAAACCTAATACATACTTGCATATATATTAGTTCTTCGCAACAAACAGTATTTAACTGCCACGGAATATGTTGCTCAAAACACTGACTTATATAAGTTTGAACCGTATAGGCTATAAGTGAAATGGAAGTTGTTGGAAGGATAAACATTTCAAGAAATCTGATGAATTTGTATGACATTGAATATAAAAAGCTAAAGTTAAACTAACCTAACAAATAAACTATGTCAAATAATGAAGGCCAATGGAGTAAGATAAATAAGATGAGGAAGAGAGAGCGTGTGCATTTAAGTGAGTGAGAGAGAGAGAGAGAGAGAGAGAGAGAGAGAGAGAGAGAGAGAGAGAGAGAGAGAGAGAGAGAGAGAATGAAAAAGATCAAATATAACTACTGACTAGAATGGCCAATTTATAAGCTTTAATTAAGAAAGAACATAACGCCAAATATTTATAAGGGCGAAACATGGACAAACAATGATAATACGATGTTGGCAGGATAAATAAAGCTGATTTTACAATATATTAGGCGAAAGACATTGGAAGACAGAAAAGTAAAAGCTTGTATACATAAAACTATACTAATAAACTTGTGGCAATTGTAAAAAAATACGAGTAAAAATTGTTCCCGAATATGAATTAAAAAAAACAAAACATAGTGTACAGAAGCGCATACGCTCCATCTTATCAACTGATTTACTGGAGATATATAACACGATATAATTCTTTTCATATTTTTGGGAATGTTCCATATCAAAAGTACACAAAAAATACCTATATTAATACAATTATTTCAAATAGGAGAAATATATTAAGATTTGCATTGATCTTGAAAAGCCCCAAGATAATGGCTGTATATGAACAAATAGTCCTTGTATGCGCAGTTATGGAAAATGTATATTTTCTAGTGTGATGACCACAAAAAATATAGAAGCGTGCTCATACACCTAACCCTGATTAGAATGAAAAAGCGTTTAATTGGCATGTCGCATTCTGCACAGGACAAATTATGTTCAATTATAAGTTAATCACCAAAATTCGGAACAACAGAAATGAAGTCATACTGGCTGTGACGTGCCTTCTGGTTCCATTTAAATTAATTTTTTAATTGTACACCATACCAAATAAATAATTTTAGAATGATTTAATTTCGCAAATAACTCAGAACGAATTATTGTTACGTGTTCTCAATAAGGACGAAACCGGTCTACTGGATGAATTGCCTTTTCTACACTAAACAATTCTTAGTTTAAACTGAAAAATGTATGTACATAAAGGTTAAGGTGTTTATATCAAGACTGCAGTTTTGATTATAGTATTAGTATTGTGCACCTGTTGTGAATATTATCTGCAGACATTTTATTATAGGGAAACTGATTATTGTATATAAATAAACTTTGATTTCATTCTAGTTCTTGTAATAAGTTTACAAAATCTTGCTCAAATTGACTGACGAAATATTCCAAAATATTAACTTGATTATAACACTTAAAATCTACAAACGGTCTCTTTATTATCTGACTCATATTATTATTTGTACAAATTTCATCATTTAAAAAAATTCAATTTTGCGAGATTTATTTAAATGGCTTTCGCCAAGCCCAAATAATTAGTACATGCTTCAGCTTTTTAATTTAATTTTGTTTACTAGTTTAACAAATCCGGTTATTGTATTACGTTCCTGTACATCAAAATCAGGCTGAAATTTCATTAAAATTCTACACTCATAAATGTTAGCATATGACGGTCAACATATTGCCGCTACACTAATTTCATCCAACTTGATTGATTTAGAGTAAATTGCACATTTTAAATTCACCATAACTTTAATTATGCGCGGTTTAATATGCATGACTACACCGCCACCTTTGTAATGTTGTCCAGGTTTGTCTTTTCTTCCGATAAATGAAATAGATTTTAAATGATGTTTTCCTTTGATTCTCAGTGCTGTCCTTTTCGTTTCGGATTTGACCGCATTTTTCTTGTGCGGGACAATTTTTAGCACTCATAGGTCGGCAAAATCTTGAACCTTTTGTCTTTTCAGATGATGTTATTTTTGGCCTCAGTTGATGGGTTCTCACTTGTCCCTTCTCCTTTAAGCCTTCAATTAACTGATTGTCTGAAAGCGCTTTAGGATCAAGATCCGCCATTGATCTTTGACATATATTTCGAGACGTTATTTCCAGTCTCATCTTGTTGATAATAATACGCACAGGGAGTAAACATAACTAGGGTAAATATATATATATATATATATATATATATATATATTTATTTATATATAAGGAAATTATGCATTAGGCATTTACCACATTGTAACCTGTTCGAATAAGACCAATAGGGTATGGCAAGGTCAGTATAAATAAGAGATTTGATATCAAAGATATAATTGATTTGTAAGCAGTATACTTTGTTTAAAGTTGAGTTTACTAATTTTTGAATCCACGTACGATTGGAAGATTAAAACTAGTAATTGCCTCTCTTTTCTGGACTAGATTTCTAGTCGGGTGAGGGAAGACTTCAGGTTTCCACTGATAAGTTTCCAGTATGCGCAAAAGAAACTTGTACATTAGATTATACCTATTGTTAATGCTGACTTATGAATAGTTTTCTGGGCCTTTTATAACAAATCTGTTCATGATGTATTATATAACTAAAGCTCACGTAAATTTTCAATGAAATTTTAAAAACAAATTACTGTATCACTGATAAAATTAAATGAAATAAATACAATAAAACTAGATTTCAATTTGTTAGGCATTGCATGCCTAATTAAGAAGTTAGTTCAAATTGAATTAGATGGATAGGATATTATCAGCACGAAAAAAATGTATAACCTCATGTACGCATACGTTTCGTAAGTACGAAACTGTATGTGAATTTGACTTTACCACTGCTTAAATATACACATGTATGGGAGATTTCGCCTTGTAACAGTCACACCGTTGTTAACCAACTGTGTAGTGGGTTTTGACATGACAGACACAGTTAAAGTCACTTACATCCAAATTGGGTAGTATAGGGACCAATCGTTTGCCAGGATGGGGTCCTCGTGCGCATCATAGTTCTTGGTTAGAAACCCTTAACGATATGGCATCGAATCGAGCTCAGTGGCGATCTTGTTGCAGATGTCTAGTAGAATCATCTTCGTAAATTTCTTTTCTTAGTAGGACAAAGTTAGCTGCGAGGTTTGGTTTGTTTATGACGTGATACAGTGAAATCCGCAAGGAAGCTGTATTGCTGATGTCGCCTTGCCCGAATGCTAACTTGGCCATAATGGTGTTGTGGAGAGGCTTAGTTTGCCTCATTTCTGTGAGTTATCCTGATAGATTTACTCATAGTAGCTAGGTATTTCTTCTCTCTGCCTTTCTCTCTCTCTCTCTCTCTCTTAAATCTCTAATAATTTGTCTAAAATTTTATTTCTCTGTTCATCTACATACTTTTTCACTCCTTATGGTTATATGGCAGTGAAACATTAGACATTTTGACTTTTGTATGGCTGGGCATGATGATGGTGATGTAGTGGGTTTTAAGGCGTAGTTCCGACACCTACTGATGAGTTTCCAGTAAAGACGAAACACATGTATAGATGTGCTTTTACATTTTGACCATGCTGATTTCTATAAGTCTTCTCGGTTCTATTGTAAATAAATCGTTACTACGTATGCAATACCTATCTATGCAATTGTGGATATCTGAGGTCTCCGTACTAGAGAGTTTAAAACTATAAATGCCTACCAGATAGCGTATGAGCTCATATTGTACGAACGATTCATGATCATGATTGCTCTTCAGACGAAAAGTCAGTCACGACATGAAGCTATTTATTGGCGCGAAAATACGTGAGTTGTATTTAGTAAGACGACAAGCATTGCGTTTGTGAACCATAAATGTATCCTCGCCAGATTTTGCGAATAATGACGTGAATTGTAACGCATATTTGAACAGGTGGCCTATGCTGTGTAAGGACATTTCCCAAAACACCGTGAAACTCAAAATTTAATGCAGTTTTTATTGGATTACTGCTTACCACCATTCGAATGAGATGTCTTTAAGGTCACATATGAAGACACTAAATGAGTATTTTCAGTCCAAATACCCACGCATACATCCACGCACACTTACAATTTACTGGGGGCGACATCAAAATTCCATGTTTAGCACGTGATTTTTTTCAATTCTAACCAAATTTCGTCTGAATAAAAGTTTAAAATGACTGTCGAATTTGGTGAATTCGGTGAACAGCTGTATGGAGAATATACATTAAATCTCAAAAAATATTCTATTACAGCACATTTTTTTCATTGTGATGGGCTTGGAATTCTTGATACAACTATGCAAATGTGACCGTAAAATGTGCACACAGAAGTTTTCAGCCTGACGACCGGAACAGCCTAGCTAGTCGTACTGGCCAGGATAAAATGTCATTTCCACTGTTAGCGGAACAAAGATATTACATATCATTTGCGGCTTCGAGTTTGGTTTTAACATGGGAAGTTAAATAGGCTGTGACAGAATTAGAGCAAGCGTGCCAAAACAATAATGTAAGTTTCGGTTGCTTGAGAAATCTTTGGCCACTAGCGTGTCAAATTAATGTACAGCTAGTGATTTTCTTCTATGAGACGCCGAGAATCCACCAGATGGATTAATTTGAAGAGCATGCGTGCGCTAAACTTTTGAATTGGAGACCTAATATTATTTCCCACTCGCATAACTGTAAATGGCGGTTATTATTTCGGCTTAGACAAAAATTAATTAAAAATTTGGTCGCCCTATCCATTGATTCTGGCGAAGGTAATAAGCGAAAGCGAACTTTTGCAATTTTTCGTGAATGTTGCACCTCTTTATCGAAATTTACTTTACGCGACATAGGGGAAGGACAATATCGTTGTCAACTCAAATTTCAACAAATAAAGAGGGTTACAGCTTATTACTTTAATCAGAAGTCGGTTTGTGCTCGTTATACTACTTTGTTCTGTTGGAATAATTCAAAAATATAATGTTCTTGCGAATGTGCTTCAGAGATAGCTAGACAGGAGGCAATTATCGATGACACTATTCTTTCTGGAACACAACAAAAGACAAAATGCATTCTGTGAGACTCCAGCGGTCCTTGATTGTCTTCGTTTACTGCTTAAGACAAGGTATGGTTTCCTCAATGGCTCTTTGGCTGTGCCGGTACTTGCCTCCTATACAAGTCAATCCTAGACATCTGGGGATTTGCACTGGTGTGGAATGCTCATTCATTGAATACAGAAGAGCAGAATTGCGTTATTCTCTCAAAAATAAACAACTGGGCCCAGCATACAATAGAGAACTATTAATTTACATTCCATTGCAAGAGGAATCCGACGAGGCTTGATGTTGTTTTACTGCTATTCAGCGTTAAGCAAACGCTTTTAGCCATTCTGAAAGCATTATACTTACACTTGACCTGTGCCACGTCCCGCGTAGCCAGTTTGGTTCAAAGTGTCGTAAGCATGTGCATTTACTAATTAAATGGAAGATTCTTTTGAAATGCCGGCTTTAATAAAATTCATTGTACCCTTCCTGTGTGCAAAATCAAAAAGAAATTTTATCAGATATAAGAAACATTTCTTTCGCATTGTCTTCTCAAATATCTACTAATGAACATATCTTTATACATAAATTGGAAAGTAAAACAAGATAGAAATATGCACAGTATTTGCATTACAGCAGTTTTGTGCCATTTCAATATAAATTATCAACAGTTCGTGGTTGCTTTTCAAGAATTGACAGGTTGGTTAGTCAGATTCTAAAGAAAATGAATACTATAAAGCAATTAAGGATATAATGTCTATTGACTAGCCAGACAATTAATTGAATCAATTATTAAAAGGGGAGTTAACCAGAAACTGACGTATTATGGGCCAGAAAAGAAAACAGTCTACCTAAACATCCCATTTAAGGGGGATGCAGTTTCCCGAATGGCACAAAAGAAAGTTGAAGCAGCATTAACACACACATTTAATGCAGCTAAACTACGAGTATTATTTAGGTTAACACACTTGCCTATACCAGCAATCAAAGAGAAACAGCCGTTAATGTCGATAACAAATATTATTTACCAATATACATGTGTAAGTTGTCGATCAACTTACGAAGGCCGAACGACCATACGGTTAATTACTCGAGTGAGAGAGCATTGCAACTTAAAAGCCTGTTTTAAATTAAATGGTGAATACACGTCTGCAATTGCGCAACACATCGTCGAAACATCGCACGTATGTTCTCCAGACGTAGCATTCAAAGTAATTACTAAATGCAAAAACAAAAGGGAGCTAGCCACATACGAAGCCTTATGGATAAACAAATTGCAGCCGGATTTATGCAAGCAGTAGAAGCACGTACAAGCATTGAGCTTGAACTGGATGTGACTCATGCAATTTGATTGGTTTCCGTTTTTTAAACTCTTTATGTTCACCTATTTCTATCTTGTTTTGCTTTCCAATTTATATATAAAGATATGTTCATTAGTAGATATTTGAGAAGACCATGCGAAAGAAATGTTTCTTATATCTGATAAAATTTCTTTTTGTTTTTGCACACAGGAAGGGTACAATAAATGGAAGATTATTTGGAAATTAATCAGATATGGCATATGGCTGTGAACGATGTCAGAATGTCCTACGGATTGTCAGTAAATTCAGTAATAATTTAGTTGGATACAGCGAAAGAATCAAATTGTAAGAAGGTGGACCCAATTCGAAAATAGTTGCGCAAAATTCATTAAGCTCGCCAATCTAGCCATTGGTATTTATCCTACCACCGTCATCCTGCCTTGATCATGTCGCACCGTAGACTCCCTAGCCAAGGAAAACATGAACGCAATGTACCTTTTCAATGAGCAAAAACGAAAAGAAATTTTAGCAGATACACGAACCGTTTATTTCTCATAGTTTTCTCAAATATTTTTAAATGAATATCTCAATATATATAAATTGAAAGGTAAAAAAATGCAAAAGTGGAACAGGGGAACAACCAATCAATTGCGTGCATCACATCCAGTTCAAGCTCAATGCCTGAAAATGCTTCTTCTGCTTGCATAAATCCGGTTGCAATTTGTTTATCCATAAAGCTTCATATGTGGCTAAATCCGTTCTGTTTTTGCATTTATAATTATCAAAAGTTCTCCGTCGGGACAACATACGTGTGAGGTTTCGATGGTGTGTTGAGCAATTGCATACATGTATTCGCCATTTGATTTAAAACAGGCGTTTAGGTTGCAATATTGTCTCTTTCGAGTAATTAACTGTCTGGTCGGTCGGCCTACGTAAGTTGATGGACAACTAGCGCATGTATATTAAACTCGACAGCAAATATTATATACCATTACATATGCAAGACTACGAAGCAAAGATGGCCTACGAGATGAATTTAACCTGCGACCTTATGAAATGTTTAATTAATACCGAAATATATATATATATATATATATATATATTCTATTGGAATTTTCCAATTTCCGAAATCATTGATATTAAATTCAAAGCGGTAGTACAAGGTATATTGCCATCGCTGATGCCAGGTCACACTCTACACAGACCTATCTTATTATGCACAAAATTTGTGCAATTTCTGAATGTGGTGTTCTAAGCAGACGTGCCCAGATTCGAGCCCTGTCCGCGGCAAATTCTGGTCAGTACGTAAAAAGGCGTAACCGGTCTACTGGATGCATTTAATTTTCTACACTATACAGTTTTTGGTCTATACTGACAGATGTATGTACTTAATGGGTCAGGTGTTTATATCAAGTTCGCAACCTTCATTATGGTAAATGTTACCAATGCCCGCGCAACCATTGTTCGTTTTGTTTTGTACAGTTTCGTTTTAACGGAATGGCAATGGCGAGCCCTCTATCTCCAGTGTTGGCTAAGATTTTCCCAGGCCATCTGGAGAATAAATATTTAAGTATTGATATAAGTAAATGTTCTCATTACATGCGCAACTTGGATGGTATTTTCCCTATCCATGGTAACAGGTTGCAATCATGAAAATTACTTCAAAGTTTCAACAAAGCGAATAAGAATATCAATTTCACATCATAGCACAGGAAAGGTGTTTGTCTACCCTTGTTAGTTGTATTAATAAAGAAAGTTACTAATAGTAAATTAAATAGACCAATTTAACATAAACCAATCTGGTCAGCACAATATTTGCATTGCAGCAGTTTCGCGTCTTTTCAATATAAATTATCAACAGTTCGCGGCTGTTTTTCAAGAATAGATAGGTTCGTCAGTCCAGATTAAAAAGGCAACCAGTATACTTAGGCAATAAACGATTTAATGTCTAATGATAGATTCGTCCGTTTCTTCTGAAGGCTTCAACATCGTTCAAACTAGCCACTGGAAATGACATATGATATAATCTTCGATAAGACTTACTTCGGACGGTAATATAAGACAGTTTACTAGAACATCCCATTTATGAGGGATGCAGTTTCCGGCATAGCACAGAAGAAATTTGGAGCAGAATTAGCAAGCACATTTAATGCAGCTAAACTATGATTGTAATTTAAGGTAAAATACTTTCCTTTAACAGCAACCAAAGAGGAACAGCAATTAATGTCAACTTCAAAAATTATTTACCAATATACATGCGCAATTTTCCGATCAACTTGTGTAGGCTGATCGACTAGACGGTTAATTACTCGAATGAGAGAACATTGCAACTTAAACGCCCGTTTTAAATACACGTTTGCAAATGCACAACAAATCATCGAAAACTCACACGTATGTTCTCCAGATGCATCATTTATGATAATTACTAAATGCAAAAACAGAACAGATTTAGCCAGGTACTAAGTTTATGGTTACTGCGGCTGACTCCTTTTGGAGGATAAGCCGGCTCCATTGATTTCATGGAGTTTCTTGGGAATTTGGTACAAGTGGTGTCCCCTCACCACTCGGCTTTTTGATCGAGGACGCACCTCTAGCCTTTGCACATCCAAGCGCAGTCTGCAAGGCAGCAGTAAGTTGCATGGTTGCCGTTGGCTGTTGGCAGCTTTATGGCTAAACAAATTGCAGCCTGATTTATGCAAACATAAGTAGCATGCTCAGGAAATGAGCTTGAACTGGAGGTGATGCACGCAATTGATTGGTTGTTCCCTTATTTCACACTCATTACATGATTGTATTTTTCTATTTTGTTTGGCCTTTACATTTATATATAAAGTGATGCTCATTTGTAGATACTGGAGAAGAATATGCGAAAAAACGGTTCATGAATCTAACAAAATTTCTTTTTGTTTTTGCACATGGAAAGGGTCATATGAATTTTATTAAGATTCGCATTTAAAAGAAACACGAACGGTCTAATATCTGCGATAATCTATCAGTGAACAGGGTTCAGTATAGAGATCAGTCCAATTAAACCTCATTAGCATATTCCCTAACCGAAATAATTGTTTTCGAGATCTCAATATTCGTAAATCTTTGAGCGTCAATTTTTCAAGTACTAAAGACACAACTATATATTTGCATTATACAATATGTTTGGTAATCGTGCATAATAACTTTGAATGGCCCAAAAGAACCAAGATAATTCTTTAAATGGAAGGTTGTGATCTTGATCTAAAAACAAATCTCATTGTATTTAAACAATTGTCGAACAGCGTAGAAAAAGTACCGCCAGTCACACGGCCTGTCGCGGTTCGACCTTCCATGATCATCATCAGATTACGACGGAAAACAGCCTAGCGATGATCATACCACAAATCTTATATATATATATATATATATATATATATATATATATATATATATGTGTGTGTGTGTGTGTGTGTGTGTGTGGAAAGCAAAATTAGATATGCGGCTCTCACCTCTAGTAGTCTTGCATACATTGTACTTGACTGGAAATATCAGTTGCACTTTTTATATGCAGTCACGAACATTAACTTATTCATCTTTCGCCGCTAGTCAGTTTGCTGTCGTATTGTGATGATGATCATGGAAGGTCAAAACACGTCAATACCTGTGACTGACGGTATTTTTCTTTGTTCTTCCACGTCTGGTTAAATACAATGGGAATGGTGCTTGATTTTAGTTCGCAAACGTGATTCACCCCACCATCGCAATCATTGTTTGTTTAAATGTATTCCCTAAAAAACTAATTCAATTATGACCAAAAGGATAAATCGAAGACAGCATGAACGGAAAGTATAATCTCATGCACATTCGTTTCGTGCGTACATGCGTCTCATCACTAAGAGCCGGTATTACGACCTTTACCTACTGTATAGTTGGTTGAGGAATGTGTGATAATAGGACGCTTAAATCTCCTAGACGAATGTGTAAACCTGCAGTAGTGAAGCTAACATAATATGAAATATCGATACTGCAACTTCAACGTTAACTCACTCTATATATATATATATATATATATATATATATATATATATATATATATATATATATATATACCGAGTCTGTAAAGGATACTAACACTATGGCTATTGTGTTAGTAACCGATACCAACATTATAGTACCGAAAAGGTACATGGTACTAACACTATGGTTGCCGAGTCGGTACATGGTACCAACACGATGGATATCAATGTATGCTATAGTTCACCAAAATTGAGAATTACAACTATTTCTGAACACCTGTTACTCCAGTAAATCCATACACTCTGGCCTTGATCGATATTAGTTATCACATTTCGCGGTAAGCATGACATCATTCAATTGAATATATAACAGTTAGAGACTGTTTTTTGCGGTGAACTAATATATATATATATATATACAAGTATGTATTAGGTGTTGCGAACCTAGTAACAAATTAGTTCAGTTATGATCAGAAGGATAAACCAAAGACAGCATTAACATTGGTTTCGTTTCCAATGGCGACTCATCAGCAGGAGTCGAGACTTTATATGATTGTTAGCTTCACTACTGCAGGCTTAAACATTCGTCTTGGAGATTGTATTGTCCAATTTTGCTACATTCCTTACCCAAATAGATCGTGGGTGAAGGACTTTATACCGGCTCCTACTGACGAGTCGCCACTAAGCGCGAAACCAATGTGCATGAGATTATACTTTCCGTTCATGCTGCCTTTGTTTTATCATTCTGGTCATAATTGAGCTAATTTTTACTAGGTGCGCAACACCTAATACATTATGGCACAAACAGTATCTAATCTATAACTTAGTACTATAGGAAATATGTTGTACTATCAACTCAAAAGTTTTTTTTGAGTGTACTGTTTGGCAAACTTAACTATGAGGGCTGTAGCGTGATAAGTGTAAAGACTATTTGTACACGTGGTTTTTATTTAATCACCAAGGCATTCCACAAATATCCGACTTATTCTCATTTCCAAGTCCACGACGATTTCAGCTTCGTGATTACTGGGTGCTGACTCATCCCTTCAATCCGAAGGTTTCCACGTCATTCGTATTTAACACAAGAAATGAAATTCTAGCTAACCTTGGCTGGTTGACGTTTCAATACTTCATCTTCATTACCATCCTCAGAAATCTAATAACACAGAGTAGCATAATCACAAGCTCAGATTTAAGAAAATGTTTTGTGATTACTATACGGTACGTTATTAGATTTCTGAAGTTGGTACTAGAAAAAATCCAAAGTTAAATAGAATTTAATTACCAGTCGTCAGTACGAATGGTGTTGAAGCCTTCGGAGTGATGGGATGAATCAGCACTCAGCCACCACGAAGCCGAAAACAGCGCGTACTTGGAAATGAGGATCAATCGGATCATTGCGGAACTGAGAGTGCTAATCGACCACCCACGAAACAAACTCGTGGATGTGCTAAACATGATGATCGCATTGCGCAACCAAGAACAAAAACTGTTAATAATAAGACACGTTATTGATTTTATGGCACAAACATGTGGCTGATTAGAAATGTAAGATCAGTGTGCTTGTTGCAACAAAAGCATTTGAAGGTTAACGTTATGAGTGAAACTTGATATCAGTATTCTGGAAATTATACACTTAGTCAGTAAAGACCACATACGTTTTTGAAATTACCAGCATCATTTAATCTAAAACATAGAGCATTTGCGGAGACATTCAAAATAAAACCGATGAAATGTCGTATGATTTTACAACTGTACAATCAATGATTGCGCGGGTGGTGGTAACAATTCTTTAATTCAAGTTTGCGAGCTTCAAGTAAACACCAATCCCATTGTATCTAACCAGTCGTCGAACAACATAACAAAATTACCGCCAGCCGCAACGCACTGACGCGTTTCGACCTTCCATAATCATCATCAGAGTACGACGGCAAACTGACTATCGAAGATCAAACCGCATTGAATATATATAGAAATCAAATTTAGATATTCAGCTCTCACCTCGAGCAGTCTCGCATACATTGAACTTGACTGGAAATGTCGGCTGCACAATTCCTATGCAGTCACGAACTTTTATTGTTTGCAGCTTTCGCCATATATACATATATAGGCAATACAATTTAACAATAATTGATTGCGCGGGTGGTGATAACAATTCTTTAAATCAAGTTTACGAGCTTCAAGTAAACACCAATCGCATTATAGTTAATCAGTCGTCGAACATCATTGCAAAACTACCGTCAGTCACATGTAATAGAAAACTATGGAAAACAATTTTTAGAAGTTGGATAGTGCTAGTTGTGAAGAATTGTACCGTCCAATTGCCCCACATTTCTCACCTAAATATAGTGTGTGCACAGGGTGTAATACTGGTTCTTACTGATGCTTCGCCAGTAAGCACGAGACGAATGTGCATATGGGATTATACTTTCCGTTCATGCTGTCTTTGGTTTATCCTTCTGATACCATGTATCGACTCGGCAACCATAGTGGTAGTACCATGTAAATTTTCGGTACAATAATGTTGGTATCGGTTACTAACAAAATAGCCATAGTATCCTTTACAGACTCGGTACATATATTATATAGAGTGAGTTAGCGTTGAAGTTGCGTTGTCGTAGACTTTATATGATGTTAGCTTCACTATTGCAGGTTTACACATTCGCCTAGGAGATTGTACCGTCCTATTATCCCACATTCTTCTTTGAGGGCGTAATACCGGTTCCTAATGATGAATCGCCATTAAGCAAGGAACGAATGTGCATGGGATTATACTTTCCGTTCTTGCTGTCTTTCGTTTATCCATCTGGTCATATTTGAACTAATTTGTTACTAGGTGCGCAACACATAATACAGATTTTCGGAGGTGCTGGCATTACTAAAACTTTATAGTTTATTGAATAACTCTTTCTTTTAAAAGAAAGGATGGTCAGAAAACATGTAATCTTTACCAGTTTTTTTTGTTTTATAAGATATATTATATAGATATAATCAACACAATATATATCCGAAAAATGTGCATTGGCTATCCCGACTGATAGGAAATTAATATAATGCTTCGCCAAACATTCTTTAAAAAAGTCATAAGCAATTAACCTTATTAAACAGTTTACAATATGCATTTTCACCTCTATATCGAACAACCTTTGAAAAATATTTAGTCAGGGTTGTGGAGTACTAACGTATAGCGACTGACAGTAGATTTGCTATGTTGGGCGACTGGTTAAATACAATGGGACAGGTACTCATATTAAGCTCGTAAACTTGAGTCGCAGAATTCTTATCACCACCCGCGCAATCAATGATTGTTTAATTGTAACACGTCAATTCATTAATGTCAAGAGGATATGCAAAGTACAGCATAAATAAAAGCTTAATCTCATGAGTTTCGTGTTATTTGTGGGGTCTTGGTAGATCACAAATGCCGATAAAGATCGCAATTAATAATGTCATTTAATTTGACACTGTTTAATTTATAATGTGCGTAAAACACAATAACAATAAACAAATCTTCATCCTTTCATAGTTTACCTGAGATGTAACGTCTCAGACGTTACAAAGAACGTGCTTCGTTTGGTACAAATGCTTTTTTATGGCTACGGTATCTTAATGTATTGATGTGTGTGTATCCTTAGTAGTAACAGAAATTGAGTAGGATTTTGTTTGATTTTGCAACTAGCCCATATATATATCGTCGTTCATTATTTTACGCCTCAAACGACTATATTCTTGCTTTCATCATAATCGTAGTCTCCCCGAAAGCAGAAATAAAGCTTTGGCTGCATTTACTGTAATTTTTTGTATAGCAGTCAACAGCTTCAGTTGATCCGCAGATTTGCTTTCCTCAACTCTCTAGCTGTCTCATTCTTACAGTTCGTTTTTTATCCTTCCGTTGCATGTCATCCGTCTTTAAGTAGATTGCGACTATTTTTTACTTATAATTCTGTCAAGCAGTGGTCCATAAAATAGCTAGTGAATGTCATATTGACGAATCATTATTAAAATACTAGTATAAATAACGCGATTTCCTTGTAATTTAAATAAAATTTTAACATTATTTACAGCAAAATTAACAGACTATATTGTCAGACTATATGACCTAAGCTATTTTTCAGTTTGTGTGTCAGATTAATATTTGTTTTTGAATATATGTGTAGGTCTCCATGTACAACAAATGTTGAAATTCGCATTGGTGTATTACGTGTTGCGCACTAAAGCCAGCATGCGAATGTGTATACCTGCAGTAGTAGAGATGACTTCATATTAAGTCTGACAAAACGACTTCAAAGACAACTTACTACATATAATATATACGAAGCTTGTATCAGACATCGATTCAGCAACTATAGTGTTGGAATCCTTTACGGGCTCGGTATATATTACATATAATGAGTTTGCTCTAACATCATATTGTCCAAGACTTTATATAAATTTATTTCTACTACTGCTGGTATATACATTCGTATAGGAGACCTTTTCGTCCGATTGTACTACATTTATCACCCCAATATATATAGGGTATATGCCATAATAGCGGCTCCTACTGATGAGTCGCCAGTAAGCACGAAACGAATGTGCACATGAGATTTTACCTTCCGTTCATGCTGACTTTGGTTTTTCCTTCTGGTCCTATTTGAACTGATTTGCTACTAGGAACGAAGTACCTAATACACAATTCCATTCATATTCTCCGCAACCAGCCATATTTAACTAATATATGTTTAATTGATTGATGTCACAATTACTAAAAAATGTGATAACTGATATCGATCAATGCCACTGTTTATTGATTTTCTGGAGTAGAAGGTTTTTAGAAGATATAATTCTGCGTTTCTTATTGAAATTTATCAAATTTTGAAATCCCTTATGTTGGTATCATGTACCGATTCGGTATTTTTAAAACGATAGTGTTGGGGCCATTTGCAGGCTCGATATATATTATATATAGTGAATTGGATTTGAAGTCGCATTGTCGTAAACTTTACAATAAGTTAGCTCTTTTACTGATTGAATACACTTGAGTATATTATATGCTTTTAATGAATTTCGTCTCTTTCAATCTTTATCATAGCTTAGCTTTTTAAACTAGACAAGCAAATATTTAAATTCTGAAGCATTCAACTAATAATTTAACACAGCAGAAATTGTCTTTGTTACAAAGTGGGGTTCTCGCTTATGGAAACGGATTTAATAATTCTGGCAAAGAGGATCATATAGTAACGGAAGCAGAGCTGTCTGATTTAAAGTAAAAAATGATGACAGCGATTGATAGTCTAAAGTAAAACTTGTCTAAATTTGCCACAAATATAAAAATTGGTCTCATTCAATGAAATCTCCGTTGATAATAGCGCACATGGCTGCGTTACGAGACGTGGCTGAAGTACGTGATCGTGTTTTTCTTTCACTTCCTGCATGCCGGACGAATCACATACTGGACACAAATACCAATACTTTACCAAAAATGAACAAACATGTCATTCCGTTGAGACAAATTATTTCAGTGACAAATGCGCTAACGTACGAGTTAGCAAAATCGTCGTCTAATCTATTAAAGCCGGTGAGAAATCACCTATTGGCTCAAAGTTTAAAGGATTCCTATGAAGTTTGTGAAAAATTACACAAATAAACACTTATTAAAACAGTTCATAGTGGTGAATGACGATTTAATCTTTGAAGATTAGATCAAAACTCATTTCCATTGGTTAGTATGAGCGATGTTGAAGCCTTCGGAAGAAAGGAACGAATCCGCACCCAGCCAAAACGAAGACAAAATCGATGCGTACTTGGAAATGGACGTCAATCGGATCTTTGCGAAACTGATAGAGAAAAGCAATAATCCGCGAATGCAAATCGCGGAGAGTCAGCACACGAAGCTCGCACAGCGCACCAATCATTCAAATCATAAAAATCGGACAACGTCCAATTCGTTCTACAACGGATACCAGCAGAAATATTTTCCTAAATGTTTCATTTAGGTGGCGAACTGCAAGACTCAATATTTACACGGCGGTTAAATCGAATTACTAGGTCGAATTTCCCTACTTTTAAAATTTATGAGATTAGAAGCCACAGGTCAATTTCAATTTTCCAAAAAAAATTTCTTAGTAAACGAATTTTCATGTACGTGCATCAATTGGTTAAAGTAGTCCAATAAAATTTACGACGGAAACTGTTTTAAAATGCGTGACACTATCTGGAATATCAGCAACATTGGAGCATATATTTGAAACAGGGATTTATAGAAAGAAAGTCATCTAGCAAATGTCTGATTTCCATAGAAAACTACTATTGAAAAATTATTACACATATACGAAGCCCTTTATATACAACGACAAGAATCTTGCTAAAAAATTCAAAAGCTTCATCGTGACTTATAATGAGAGATTTAGGATGGTTATTTGGAACATTACGTCTAAAATGGCACCATGTAGGCTCCGCGTAAGGAAAAGTTTAGCCAAGGAACATAAATTAGTTTATAACAGAAAATTATGTGTAGTGTGCAACAGCATGCCTCGTTGGTGGGGCAAACAGACTCGGAAGCAGACGCGCCCAGATTCGAGCTCCATCCGCGGAAAATTCTTGGCAGTATGTGAAGAGTGTCCAATAAAGTTGAAACCGGTCTTCTGGATGAATTAACTTTTTTTATTATACAATGCTTACTTTGTACTGAAAAATGTATGTACACAAAGGACTGGTGTCTTTATCCAGATAGCAACGTTGATTGAAATAAGTGTTATATTCTGCTCGACCTATCAAGAATTGCGCAAACCAATAACAATTTTATTGTATCCAGACGAACGCGATCACCAATTTTACCAACATCTGTACAAATTCGATTCGATTAGTAATTTCATGACAAATCGCACATCAAGATGAGTGATCAACACTGCAATCAGAACACTCTACGCTGTAATCAAGGTACAAAATAAAGCATATGAAATATGCCATACGATAAATAGCGTACCGTAGAAAATTATTCGTAACTGCACTATCCAACAGAGCAAAAGCCTGGTATAAACTCAGTCGATACATGCAAAAATAACCAGATCTCAAACATTGATTAATTTTATAATTAATTAATTAATTAATTAATTAATTAATTAATTAATTAATTAATTAATTAATTATAATTAATTCTACACGCGCGTAGACAAACCAAACAGTACTCATAAATCAACACGCAATTAACCACCAACAGGAAATAGATGTAAAACTTAATCAAATAAAAACCAAGAATGCATAGAAATGAAAGATATTAATGTGTTGCTGAGTAATCTCGAAATAAACTAGGCAGAATAAGCATACACCATGTTAGAAATTGTTTTCTTTTCCCAAAATATATACTTTGTAGAATATATATATATATATATATATATATATATATATATATATATATATATATATATATATATATATATAGTGTGTGTGTGTGTGTGTGTGTGTTACTGTGGTGGGATTTTTGCATTTAGATTAATTAAATAAACACTGGCTGCAAGGGTGGTGTTAACATTTACTTTAATCAAGGTTGCGGTCTTGATATAAACACCTGACCCATTATGTACATACATATGTCAGTATTAACTAAGTATTTTATAGTGTTGAAAAGGCAATCCATCATGGAGAACGGTTTCTTCCTTATTAAGAACTCATCGCGAATTGTCTAGAATTTGCCGCGAGCAGGGCTCGAACCTGGGCACGTCAACTTCGGTATCTAGTACTTTCACCAGTGACCCACCCTGCAGCAGGCTGGCTCAGTGTATGGGTTAAATATTGGTACAACTTGTATTACGCATGGAATGACAGCACAAACTGAGTTATGATTTTCCGAAAATTCATACTAGGAAGAACTGCCAGAGGGTTTGTAGGCACATGTTGTTTGGAGTTAATAAATACGTTATCTAACTTAAAATGCTGTGAAACGTGTCCTTGTAACTTCCACACTTCTTTACAAGCCAATTAATGAAGAATAAACTGGAATTGATATATGATTGTACAGTTATGATTATGGGTGGACGACATTTCCGATCCTTACCTATATAAATCAAAAAGATTTTCAAATAAGTTTTTGGTTTGCGCTCTATTGTCAAACTGGTGTAAAATCATTTTAGCTGCCGGACGGTTATATCCAGTTGTGCCAATCGTGGCTTATCATGAATGCGATTGCTTTTTAGTTCTACGTCACTTTACCAAATTTTTCTTTGTTAATTGAATGATGGTTTATAAACAAGAACTTGTTTTGAATTCAATTAACGATTTTGGTCACCGCTGGTGAGTTGTTTATTAAAATTGCAACTCACTTCTAATAGATTTTTTTTCCTTTGTCATCTAAAATATTCATAAATAATAACTTTGAAAGACAGGAGAAAATTTATAATTTTTATATAAACAAATATTGTATATTAGCAAGAGAAATGTATAAAATACCTCTATGAAATAAAGTTTATGCGACACTGTTTCATTGCCACTTTAGCCGAATATAAACTGTAGTGAAATATTTTAAACTTTATGTAATAAATGTACAAAATCATCATGGATTATTTTAGATTACACGCGCACCTTGTACAATGAAATAACTGTAAACATACAAAAGCATGGAAACACCTACACACAAAATTAACAAGATTATACTAAGATGAATTAAACATTGACTGATTGCGCGTGTGGTGGTAAAAATACTTTAAATCAAGTTTGCGAGCTTTAATTAAACACCAATTCTATTTTATTTAACCAGTCGTCAAAAAACATAGCAAAACTACCGCCAGTCCCACGCACTGACGCGTTTCGACCACCCAGTGTACAACGGAGAATTGACTAGTGGTGATCGATCCGCATTGCTCATATATGGAAAGCAAAAATAGATATAAATTAGATAAAAATTGTTACCACCAACCGCGCAATCAATTAATGTTTAATTTTATTTTCTATATGTGTGTGTGTGTCAAAAGCTGCCAAAATTTAATGTTCGTGACCGCATAGAAATTGTGCAGCCGACATTTCCAGTTACGTACAATGTATGCAAGACTACTAGAGGTGAGAGCCGCATATCTAATTTTGTTTTCCATACATATGCAATGCGGATTGATCCTCACAAGTAAGTTTGCCGTCGTACTCTGATGATGATCATAGAAGGTTGAAAGCGTCAGTGAGTGCGACTGGCGGTAATTTTGCTATGTTTTTCGATGACTGGTTAAATAATACTGGATGGATTGTCTTTACCACACTATACAATTCCTAGTTCATACTGACAAATGTATGTGCAAATGAGTCAGGTGCTTATATCATAATTGCAACCTTGATGAAATTAAGAGTTACAATCAGCCGCGCAATTAATGTTCGTTTATGTTCATATTCACTTAATTAAAAATAGTTATGGTCTATTTAATTCTTGAGTGAGTATGGTGCATTTGCAACTTCCTCAATATGCAGTTTACTTTTATTTTTTCCTTTCAAACACGTCCGGAAATTCGCCTGTTTTTTATTTATCACCTTTTACACATTATGTTTGAACAATGCGGAAAATATTGCTTTTTTCCAGCTGTATTTAGTTTTGAACGTTCTTGTATATAATATTTTTTTGATTCTCTAGTCTTAAGACAATTTGTGTAATTAAAAATTATTTAACGTTTCATTTACAACGAATTTATCTTTTCATTAACTTTGATTGAATATATTCCTTGCATACAGTGCGCCTTTACTGATTTTCTGTTTTGTTTTTGCATCATGTTTCCTTCAAAATATCCTTCGTATTTCTGGTCTGTTAATGGAGTTTTTTTCCTGCACTGTCATCTCTTAGCAAAGCAAACCCTCAAAAAATATTTTCCCTATTCTTTAGTATAAATTGCTTATCAAATCTCTATTTTGGGGAATTGGGACTTCACTGAGATAATTAATGGTCTGTCGATGTCTGATTTCAATATAATTTTATCTTTATACTATCATCATGCTGTCTTAATATATATCTGTCAGGAAAAGAAAATACTTGAATCAGGGTTTCAAGGTCTAAAAGTAATCAGAATATGATATTTAGGATTACATAAACAATTCTTGATATTTTTTATTCCTATACCTTCACTTATGATGCTGAAAATATCACTGACATACACCAGAATTCTTTAAATACTTTTTGCTGCTTTCGCCAAGCATGTTTAATTAATAAAATTTTTAAAAACGATTTATTGCGCGGTTGGTGATAACATTTCGTTAAATCATTTTTTTTAAATTATGATAAATAATAAACCAATTAACCAATTGTACTACGGGGGAACCAAATTCAGTCACATGTGAGGACGCGTTTTAACTTCTTATGGTTATCATTGGTGTAAGAGAGAGAACTTCCTAGAGAGGATCAAACTGTAGTACTTAAATAACAAATAGAATATCCGATGCTCGGCTCCCACCTAAAATATTCTCTAATCTTATTAAATAAATGGAAATCTTACTGGCGACTCATCAGTAGGAGCCGGTATTACGTCCTTTAACCACTATATATTTGGGTGAGGAAAGAAGGATAATGATGTCATGCTTACCGCGAAATGTGATAACTGATAACAATCAAGGCCAGAGTGCATGGATTTACTGGAGTAACAGGTGTTCAGAATAGTTTTAATTCTCATTTTCGGTGTACTATAGCATAAAATGATATCCATCATGTTAGTACCATGTACCAACTTGGAAACCGTAGTGTTAGTACCATGTACCTTTTCGGTACTATAATGTTGTTATCGATTACTAACACAATAGTCATAGTGTTAGTATCCTTTACAGACTCGGTATATTTATTATATAGAGTGAGTAAGTGTTGAAGTCGCATTGTCGAGACTATACGATGTTAGTTACTCTACCGCAGGTTTACAAAATCGTCTAGGAGATTGTGTCATCCTATTATCCCACTTTTCTCACCCAAATATATAGTGGTTAAAAGGCTTAATACCGGCATCTACTGATAAGTCGCCAGTAAGCACGAAACGAATGTGCATGAGATTATACTTTCTGTTCATGCTGTCTTTGGTTTATCCTTCTGGTCACAACTGAACTAATTTGTTACTAGGTTCGAAAAAAGCTAATACATACTTGGATATATGTTAGTTCTCCGCAACAAATGAAAATTTTGGTTGCCAAATTTCTTTACAGACGCAAGCAAATTATTCTTGCTGCAATCGCCACACGTAAGTTTTACAATTAAAAATTTATTGTTTACGCGGAGATGGTAACATCTTTTCACAAATTAATTAAATTATGACCAGAAAGATGAACCAAAGACAACATGATTGGAATGTATAATCTCGTGCACATTCATTTCGTGCTTACTGGCGACTCATCAGAAGGATCCGGTATTACGCTCTTTACCCACTATATATTTGGGTGGGGAATGTGGGAAAATAGGACGGTAAAATCCCATATATGAATATGTAAACCTGTAGTAGTGAAACCAACATCACATATAGTCTTTGACAATTCGACTTCAATGCTAACTCACACTATATAATACATATACCGAGTCTGTAAAGGATACTAACACTATGGCTATTGTGTTAGTAGCCGATACTAACATAATTGTACCGAAAAGGTACATGGCGCTAACCCTACGGTTGCCCAGTCGGTACATGGCACCAACACAACGGATTTCAATGTATGCTAAAGTTCACCAAAATAGGGAATTACAATTATTTCTGAAAACCTATTACTCCAGTAAATTCATACACTGACTTTAATCAATATCAATTATCAAATTTCGCGGTAATCATGGCATTATTCTACGTTCATGCTGTCTTTGGTTTATCCTTCTCGTCATAATTGAACTAATTTGATACTATTTAACAATAATTGTTTGTAAAATTGTATTGCCTATATATGTATATGTGGCGAAAGCTGCAAACAGTTAATGTTCGTGACTGCATAGAAATTGTGCAGCCGACATTTCCAGTCAAGTTCAATGTATGCGAGACTGCTAGAGGTGAGAGCCGCATATCTAAATTTGATTTCCATATATATTCAATGCGGTTTGATCCTCGATAGTCATTTTGACGTCGTACTCTGATGATGATCATGGAAGGTCGAAACGCGTCAGTGCGTTGCGGTTGGCGGTAGTTTTGTTATGTTGTTCGACGACTGGTTAAATACAACGGGGTTGGTGTTTACTTCAAGCTCGCAAACTTGTTTTAAAGAAGTAATTCGATACTAGGTGCGCAACACCTAATACATAATTGCATATATTTTAGTTCTCCGCCATAAACAGTATTTAAATGGTAACATTTATTTTAATCAAGATGGTGAACCTGAGGTAGACACCAAATTCATTTTTACTTAAGCTGCCGTACAACATCGCGGAACCACCATTGATCACACCAATCGCACACGTTTCAAAATTCCATGTCCAGCCTGAAATTACGACGGAAAACCGTCTAACGTAGATCCAACCGCAACATATGTACAAGTAAAGAAAATTCAGATATGCGTTACTCACTCCTAACGGGTGAAACGCATCAGTATTTGATACTGATGGTAGTTTTACAATATTTTACGACTATTTAAAAACATGGGGTATGTTTATTCCAAGATTATAAATTTTATTTAAACAATTGTCATCACCACAACCGCACTTTATAGTAACAAATTTGGATAACTTGTTTTATTTGTGGCGAGTGCTGCATAAGCTGTAATGTTCGTGCTTGTATGGATATTATGCAGCCGCCGTTTTTTCAGACAAGAACAATGTATAAATGATTACTATAGGTAAATACCACATATGATTTTTTCTTTCTTAGACAATACAATTAAACATTAATTGATTGCGTGAGTGGTGGTAACAATTCTTCAAATCTATTTTGCGAGCTTGAAGTAAACACCAATCCCATTTTATTTAACCAGTCGTCGAACGACATGCGACTGGCGGTAGTTTTTCTATGTTCTTCGACGCTTGGTTAAATAAAATGGGATTGGTGTTTCTGTTTCTTAGTTATGAATTGTATTTTTCCCGTCATTAATAGGTTTGACACCGTGCTTTGATGATAGTAATAGATTTTCGAAATGCATGTTCCAGTGACTGACAGTGGTTTTACCATGTTGTACGGCTGGTCAAATACAGTCTGCATTATGCCAAACTTGAGGTTGTAAACTTGATTTAAATAAATGTTATCATCACCAGCGCAATCAATAATTGCATTAATGCTTAACGTATATATGTATGGCGAAATAGGTAAGAATTATATGCTGGTCTCGCGTAGAAATTATACAGCCGATATTTATAATCTAGCATAAATTTCGCGAGAATACAAGAGTTGAGTGACGCATATTTGATATTCTCTATATTTTGTATATGTTGTAGTTTGATTCTTGTTATTCAATTTTCTGTTGTGCTCTGCTAAATACCTTCGAACGTTGAAACGCATCTGTATGTGCGACTGACTGTAGTTCTGCTATATTGTATGACTGTTTAAAAACAGTTTAATTTGTGGTTATCTAAAGGTTGTAAACTTTTTTCAAAAATTATTATGACAACTCGTGGTTTCAATCATTATTTAGTCGTTCACCTATATATGTTACGACAAATTTAATAAATTTTTAAATGCAATTTTGATTTGCACAGATAAAACATTTAAACAACTGCTAGTACACTGTACAAACGGACTTTCGTACAATATTGGCCATCAATCTTGAATTTAACATCATTAGGGCTTCTGTTGCTAAGACTTTTAAAATGGCTTGCAATTATAGAAACTGAATGGCAATTTTACGGATAGAATCAGTAGTATTTGAATAATCAAATAAGCGATTTTCAATTTACTATTAAAAGGGAGTCATCAGGTGAATTACCGATTTTTGATATGAAGTTAATTAGGAATGGTCAAAAATTGAAATGATATATATTTTAGGAAAAACACTTACTCGGTTATCCTTCTTAATTTAAAGTAAAATTATCCGTATCGCATGAAAGTAAGTATATTCAAATCATTAAAAATAAGAAGCTATAGATTAACAGAAAAGAAACATGGATTCAGAATTAAGCCGACTGCGTGAAATATTCGGAATTATTGGTTTCTCTCTTAAGTTAATAGAAGTAAACATGATGAATGTCGGAAGAAAATTTAATCTAAATTTCTGGTGCGAATAAGTAGGTATAAAAAAGGAAAATCGTAGAATCATGGCATATCGAACTCTAAACTAAAATAGAATAAAATAAATTGCTCTTAATTTCAACGCAAGAACCGTTTTAGAACAGCCCCTTACCCTTGGTACTGGACTCCTTAAGAAAAGAAAAAAATGAACACTTAGAATTATCAAGAGTCTGTGAAATTCCATACAAATATTGTAATTTCATGTATGTTAATGAAACAATGCACACATTCAAGGTAAGTGGAGGAGTATATAGAACTGAATGTAAGTCTGGATATGTTGCTCTGTCTGCTCATTTTTTTAATGAATTGGAGACTGCACACACTATTAACAAGACGCATAGCAATATATAGTCGTAAGAGGATGACAAGTTTGATTAGAGAATCGATCGAAATTAAATCACGAAATGATATTATAAATTGAACAGCAGGGGATACTCGGTTATTTTTATTATGTAACACATCATTAGTAAATGGTAGGAAAGAATGATTGCACGAATAAGAATCTGAGGCTATCCTCAGTAAAAGGTTAAGAATATTGGACTAAGATTGGTTTATTATTGGTCTTATTGTTTTTTTACGGTTTAATGGATTATTGGAAGTACAATCCTTTCAAATTTAATCCTTCAACTGTTTCTTCATTGCGTTCTTTAAATTACAGTCCTTGGTGAGTTGAACACCTATTAAAGGACTTTCATCTTTTTCCCTTATATTTTGTATTGATTTGATAGTTAATTATTAAAATTTTCATGTCTTATCATCACTTATTTTATTGTATACCTTAATTTAACTTTTATTTTGACTAAATTTTTACTATTTACCTGGACATGGTTTTCTGTGTCTATATATATATCTTTTCAATTACATAATTTCAGATATTGATAGTGAATTAAATAGTCTGAAGCGTGCAGTGGGTAAATTAGCATCTTTTGACCGCAGTTTTATTTAGATGAATGTACATGTGTATTAATTATATCTAACTGTAAACTTACCTGTTATATGGACAAGCACATATGCACTCGCACGACGTGTGCTTGTCCAATGACATGAAAGCGGCTGTTATGAAACAGGACATTAATATGTATAAATCGAGTGATTTAGTGAAACACCATACTTACACCGTTCGTTTGCTATAAATTTTATCAAATGTGTATTTTATTTATAAAGCTCCCTGTCCTATAATGTGAGGGAAACCGAAATTACGTCATTTCACATGCCGCATACCATGAAATCCATTGTATTGTTACCATGTACCGACTGGAAACTAGTTTTGGCAACCATTGTATTGCCATCGGATACTGCCATAATAGCCATAATGTTGGCACCATTTAAAGACTTGCTATATATATATATATATATATTATATATTATATTTATTATATATATTATATACCGGCTCCTACTGGTGAGTCGCCAATAAGCACGAAACGAATGTGTATGAGATTATACTTTCCGTTCAGATAATGTAATAAGTGATGTAGTTCGAAGTCGGTGTTTAAGGATTCTGCTAAAATTAGCGCTTGTTTGGAATGATTGCTATTCTTTTTCTCAGCTGAATTCAGTCAATTTCCAGAATCTTAGTGTTGGTTGAATAGCTGCATGTTGTATATACTGAGTATGATCTTAAGTATGACAGCGTATGCATAAAAATTAACGTAAATTGGTTGCGCGGGCGATGATCACATTTACTATAATCAAGGATGCGAACTTGATATAAACACCTGACCCATTAAGTACTTACATTTATTTCAGTATAAACTAAGAATTTTACAATGTAGAAAAGACAATTCATCCAGTAGACCCTTTTCGTCCTTAATGGGAACTCATCATGTATTGGCCAGAATAGGCCACAGACAGAAGCAGATACGCTCAGGTTCGACACCTGTCCGTGGCCTTTTCTAGCCATTACTTTATGAGTTCCCAATAAGGATGAAATCGGTCTACTGTATGGATTGTCTTTACTAAACCATACAATTCTTAGTTTATACTGACAAAATGTAAGTACTTTATGCGTCAGGTGTTTATATCAAGCTCGCAACCTTAGTTATAGTAGGTATGCAGTATAGCCTTCTCCTAAGTAAAACGCTAACCAAGAAATATTAGTTAGTATATAACTGAAAATTATGTATAGCGTACGACAGGTTGATTGACTGGTTAGAGCAGCAGATTCCTAAGCAGACGTGCTCTGGTTCAAGCCTTGTTTGGACAAATGCATGTATATAATGAGACTAGTTTAAATCAATATTTCATTCTTGGTTTTTAACAATAGTTATCACAGCCCGCGCAACCAATGCTCGTTTAAATTACGGAAATCATTGAAATAGTACATTTTTAATGCGTAAAATAATTTAAATTTTGTCTTATTCAAAACAAATTACAGGGCGTAGAGACAATAGATAATTAAATTAGTGGGAATCGACCCACTTACATGGACTCCTGGACAGTACCCCGTACTTCCGAATGGCGAATGAGCTCTCAACAGCCACTGGCAACCATGCAACTTACTGCTGCCTTGCAGACTGCGCTTGGATGTGCAAAGGCTAGAGGTGCGTCCTCGATCAAAAGGCCGAGTGGTGAGGGGACACCACTTGTACCAAATTCCCAAGAAACTCCATGAAATGTCACTGGAGCCGGCTTATCCTCCAAAAGGAGTCAGCCGCAGTAAAGTAAAGTACTTACAACATTGTGATTCAATGAAAATTAATGCACCTTTCTTAAATTTCCGGAAGTGGTTGAGATGGCATAATTTTAATCGGTAGAAATGTATAAAACGTTGCTTATTTAATTAAAATTACAGGTCGTAGAGCCAACAGCTGCTTCAATAGCTATGACAGAGACCAACCGGATGACATTTACAGCTCAATAATTAGTGGAGGTGAAAGATCTACTCTAAATGGTGAGCAATCTTCTTCATCGGGCGAGAATCTGCAATGGACGTCCAACACCAGATTCAGTTGCTTTGGTTCAAATGATCAATTGACAAACAACTGTGCAGTCGAACCATGTGCTGCAGTTGGTGACGTTGTGACGCCATCGAATCATGGTTACGCAAACTCTGAGTTTGCCGCCAATAGCAATATGGCGGCCTCCAACGCATTGGGAGGTTGTCTTGTTAGCTACATTCAACTTAGACGCGAAGAGGCTGCCAGCAGCGGCTTTGCTTCGCATGCATCGTCCATCTCTGAGTTGTCCGAATCTGGTTACGAACATTTGGAATTGAAGTTAGTGCAATTTGTAAAATTTGTCTGAAGGTCTATGGAAAAATTTAGCCTTTTTATATATAAAATTGAACAAGGATTTGAAATGACTGTATTTTGCTTCCACGCAAAATTTTTGGCAACGCCGTATTTGATGCACAAATGTAATTAATGCTGCCTTAACATTGAAAAAGGTGTAAAAATTTTGGCAAACATAAAATGGATATTACAGTTAAATACTGTTTGTTGCGAAGAACTAATATATATGCAAGTATGTATTAGGTTTTGCGAACCTAGTAACAAATTAGTTCAGTTGTGACCAGAAGGATAAACCAAAGGCAGCATGAACGGAAAGTATAATCTCGTTCACATTCGTTTCGTGCTTACTGGCGACTCATCAGTAGGAGCCGTTATTACGCCCTTTAACCACTATGTATTTGGTAGAAGAATGTGGAATAATAGGACGGTACAACTGAACTAATTTGTTACTAGGTTCGCAAAACCTAATACATACTTGCATAAAATGGATATATTTTGATATTTTAAAAAGGCAAAATAAAAAAATTAAACTTTGAGGAAATGATTACAAAGAGACTCATCGATTTAAAAAAAATAGTATTGATCCAAACCCAATCCCAGCTTCACGTTATTACACGTTTCTTCTACTTATATAAGGCCGGTCAAAGTTGAAAAAATATCACGGGACTTCATAGATTGAAAATTGAGTCTTGGTTTTTATTCTTCCGCCATTTACTTGTGCGGGACAATTTATAGCACTAGTAGGCCTGTATAATCTTAAATCCTTTGCATTTTCCGATGCATTCGTCCCTTCCTTTTGAAGCCGTCCATCAGCTGCTTGTCTGAAAATCACATTAGAGCCATATTTTATGATTTTTCCACGAATTTTCGGAACTTCATTTCCACTGAATAAAAACAATTAGTGGCAAATGTGGTATCTTCATTCAAGTCAGAACTATTTATATTTACTTTAATTCATAAAGTATTATTTTATTATCTACCTTAATATCCGGTCTTCATACCTGTTGTCTTATACTCACATGTATATATAAACTTATCCATGTCACCACTAACGCACACAACCTATATGCACATGTGTGTACTCTAATCTAAATTGACGTTTATAGAATAACTATACGCAAACCTTATGGATTGACATACACGCCTATCCGTGATGCCTTGTTGCTTTTAAATTACTTTTCTCGACGCGTAGAAGGATCAACCAAAATTTTTGTTTCAATCTTGTTTTAACGTTAATAAAGTGGTTCTTTTTGGAGAAAACAAATTTGAGACCTAATCCATTTTCTGTGTATTTATGGAACTGTATTCCTATTTTAAACAAGTTCTAACTAGAATCTTTTATTAAATATAATTTCCATACGTCTAGTCGATTGGCTTACATTTCCCTTTTAGTTTTGTTATATGAAGAGTTGTGCACGAAACACCACATATTTCACAACATTTAATTTTAATTTTGGTCGTGATAGATTGGCCATGAATTATGTAAAATTTTATTCCAAGAGTATATTTAAAATTTTTATATTCTGATGGTTACGAGGTTGACATTTTTGTCTCGGATTGCCCTCGGCTAGTTTGTGTTATTAAATAATGCTTATCTCCAAAATAACGTCCATGCGGTCATATTACTTCTCATATATATCACGCGTTATGTAACTGATAAAATACAGCCTTTGTTTAAAAGATATACTCCTGTGTAACTAAATAGACAGGTCTCAGTTAGTTATCATGAACACCATAAAAAAATCGAACCATAGACCGTCAGAATAGTGTCGAATCCAGGTAACCACTATTCCAAAGTGAAAATAATTTCATATTCAATTGCAAATTGCTAATAAGTTTTGTTCTTAAAATTTATTTAACAGTAGATGCTGGCAATATGTATTTGTGTCTAACACAAAGTCTGGTTTTCGTCAATTGCATTATATTTATAATACAAAATTTTGAATTGGAATCTTAAAAGCATTTATTTAAATAAAGGTTGCGATCTTGATATAAACACCAGTCCCATTACATGTATACATTTGTCGCTATGGATTAGGCATTGGTATAATGTACGAAAGGAAATTCACCCAGTAGACCAGTTTCGTACTTACCGGGAACTCATCACATACTGTCGAGAATTTAACGCAGACAGAGCTTGAATCTGACACGTCTACTTTAGAATCTGTTGTTCTAATGGCATTTGTGGTGTATACTGTAAATTTTTAGACGAATGGTTAGTTAATCTAACTGAAACAAGACATACAACGCTCACATTATTCATATATAAAGGAAACCTAGTTTTAAATACTGCCAACAACGACAAGCTAGTGTCCATTTGGGTATTGTCTGTGGACTTAAACAATTAAGAATCATCTTTTCTAAAAATTCGCATAACATAGTGATGCGTTTAAAACAAACATAGTCATCATCATATCACTTTGGAAAACTGATTAACGTAGATCAATCTAAAATTTATGCATAGTCTTGCGGATCCCATCGCTAACAGTCTCGTGTAAATCATACACGTCAATAAATTCTGCCGTACAATATCTGTTCATTTACTGTTACAACATTTATGGCCTGCTAATACATGCATAAAAGTTGCTCGGCTGATTAATTGTCAAATTGATAGTAGGTGATAAAGCTGATCTAAAAGGGTTTGCCTATATTAAATTTAAAAAAAGGTAGCACAGGCTTTAATTCAGCCAAGGAATATAGCCCATTTACTGCCAGTTACTTATATCGATTAGTCTCGACCATCAATTAGAACACAATCTTTGAACATTGTTCTGAAAAGCAGAGATTCAGCTCTCATTTTTCATTAGTGTCGCATGTACAATACTTAATTGGATTATTCGCTTAAAATTTCTTTGCAGCCAATGCTAAGTAAGTATCACTTAGTCAATCAACTCTATAGACTTATCTGTTTGTGAAAACTGTAATTATATTAAGTATGCTGATTTGAAATAAACACCAAACCTGATTTTTAGTCAGGCAAACAGAAAAGCAAAAATACTGCCATTATATTAAGCCGTTATGAGTATATCTCTTTCTTTTTATTATTGTAATCAAGGATACGATCTTGATATAAACACCTGAACCATTATGTACATACATTTGTCAATATAAACTAGGTATTGTATAGTGTAGAAAAGACAATTCATCCAATAAATTGGTTTCGTATTTAAACGAACATTGGTTGCGCGGGTGGTGATAACAATTATTATAACCAAGGTTGCGGTCTTGATATAAACACCTGGCCCATTAATTACTTACATATTTCAGTATAAACTAAGAAGTGTATAGTGCAGAAAATGCAATTCATCCAGTAGACCGTTTTCGTCCTTATTGGGAACCCAGATTCCGAAGCAGATGTGCCCAGGTTCGAGTCCTGTCTGCGGCAAATTCTGACCAGTACATGATGAGTTCCCAATAAGGACGAAACATGTCTACTGGATGAATTGCCTTTTCTACACTATACAATTCTTAGTTTATACCCATATGTAAGTAACTTAATGGTCGTGTTTATATCAAGACCGCAACCCTGATTATAATAATTGTTATCACCCACCTCAACCAATGTTCGTTTTAAAATTTCTTCTGCTTTTGCACATATGTAAGGGTATAATGAATTTTTAGTGCTCGCATTTCAAACTGAATATATATATATATAAATATATGTAAATTCTTTTGAAATGCGAACCTTAATAGAATATGTAGTACCTTTTCCAGGTAAAAAATAAATATAAATTTTATCAGATACACATGTAAACGGTACTCTGGATATATATAATATATATATATATAATATATATATAATATATATATATATTGATAAGAAACAAGACGTGATAGATGGTATACCATTTCCATGTTAATATGCAAAATCGACGTTGCGTGGTGCATTATAATTTGATAGCAGTATGCAATTGTGCATTAGGTGTTGCGCATCTAGTAAAGAGAGTATAAGTTTCTTTTATACTGTCTTTGGTTTATCCTTTTGGTCATATTTGAGCTAATTTATTATTAGCTGCGCAACACCTAAAACTCCATTGCGTATATATTAAATCTCCGCAGCAAACAGTATCTAACTGTTATATATTTCGTTGAATGATGTCATGATTACCGCGAAATGTGATAAATGATATCGATCAAGGCCAGAGTGTATGGATTTGCTGGAGTAATCGGTTTTCAGAAATAGTTGTAAATTCTAATTTTGGTGAACTTAAGCATACATTGAAAACCATAGTGTTTGTATCAGGTACGGAAACAGCCATAGTTATAGTACCCTTTAAAAACTTGGTATATATATATATATATATATATATATATATATATATATATATATATATATATATATATATATATATATATATATATATATATATATATACAGGTGAATTGGCTTTGAAGTCGCATTTTCGATGTTTTTACACATGCATATAGAAGATTGTATCGTCCTATTTTCCCTTAATTCTCGCCCAAAAATATAGTGGGTTAAGAGGCTTATTACTGGCTCCTACAGATGAGTCGCCAGTAAGCAGGAAATGAATTTGCACGAGATATTTTCCGTTCATGCTGACTTTGGTTTATCCTTCTGGTCACAACTGAACTAATTGTTACTATATGCGCAAGACCTAATACACAATTGCACATACGTTAGTTCTCCGCCACAAACAGTATCTGATTGATAGCAGTATTCTTTGAGACAAAGCAAAACAATTTACGGTTATATCCTTATAGGAATCACAATCTTCGGGTGAACATGAAATTAGCTACTAGAATTAAAGTAAATGGGTTTCTTATTGTTTCTCAGTCTGAGTTTTGTAGTTTAAAATTTAAACCAAATTATACTATTTGGAATCAATTTGTATTATATATGTAAAATTGCATTTGTGATTAGATTAAAAAATAATTTTACCTTAAACGAGTTAAAGACACTTTTTTATTGACTTTACACTAATTTTAGTAATCCTTCACAAAACCAGATTGCAAATGGTACCTCTTTTGGAAATGACAATGGTCGTTTCAACAGTTACAAATACCCAACTTCTAGCACAAATCATCGGCTTGTAGAATTTTTTGCTTCTCCACCTGAAGCAAACGTTGAGCCAAGTATACCAATATGGTCGAAAAGTCAATTTGTTCATGCTACACCAAGTCAGCATTCAAATGATATCTCGTCTGACTGTTCAATTGGTCATTCATCGGCATTGCCAGAATCAGTGTCTTTACATTTGTCATTAACCGGAAATGAAAGAAGTGAGCTCTCCGTGGCTTCAGTTTTGAGTAATGACGAAAGTTCAACGGCATTCTACAGTCTGGCGCTTGCATCTTCTTTGTCAAACGCTAATTCAACCGTTCAGTCTCCGACGAACCTTCCTAATGTTACCGCAAATGCCAAAGCAAATAAAGGTCAACAGGAGAGGATTTTCGGTAGGCAGGATAGCTTGTGTTCTGCATGTGCCTTACGTCTTTCATTGGGATCTGGTGGTGACAAACAATTTCAACAAATCCATATGCAACAGTTGCAAGAACAGACAGGTGCAGTTCAGAATTGCACGTGTGGTCATGGTAATGGGGCGTTAGCGGCCCAATCAGTGTTTAACGCTGTTGAGTGGATGCGCTTATATACTTCGGTAATATCGATTGATTATACATATTTATTTGAAGAATGTGTCTTATCTCAACGTAATTAATTTTACAGAATTTGAAACTGGAGCTATAGTTTTTCATTAAAAAAGTTCGATTGATTATTTTCCAGTTGTAAACAAATATAGGATTATGGGAATATCCGACCTTATGCCTGACGAGCACCAGCCGTTCACAGCGACGTTATTTCTCTTAAATACGGATTGTTGCGAAGAACTAATATATATGCAAGTATGTATTAGGTGTTGCAACCTAGTAACAAATTAGTTCAGTTGTGACCAAAAGGATAAACCAAAGGCAGCATGAACGAAATGTATAATCTCATGCACATTCATTTCGTGCTTACTGGCGACTCATCAGTAGGAGCCGGTATTACGCCCTTTAACGACTATATATTTGGGTGAAGAATGTGGGACAATAGGACAGTACCATTATTATCCTATTATCCCACGTTCCTCACCCAAATATTTTATGGTTAAAGGGCGTAATGCCGGCTCCTACTGATGAGTCGCCAGTAAGCACGAAGCGAATGTGCATGAGATTATACTTTCTGTTCAGACTGTCTTTTATTTATCCATCTGGTCTTAACTGAACTGATTTATTATTTCTCTTGTCGTTGTATATTCTGATGAGGTAGAAAATCTCTGACAGGCATAGATTATATAAAAGAAACATCAATTTATTCCGCCAAGCACTATAGGCCTTGTTGGTAGGCTAAAAAGCTTAGTCTATTTACTGCACCACTCGGGTACCGCCATAGGTACTTCAATGAGCAACAAGCTTTTGACGACAAAAATTCTGTTACAAAAATAAGAAAATTTTTGTGGAAAGTTGCCTTTATATTTACGATTTCTGAAACTCATGCATGTCTGGAGAGCCAGTGTCGATAAAAATTGTCGGAACTACCTTGAAATGGATAGATAGTCATTTTTTATTTAGGAGGTGAAATTCTAATTGTAACGCAGGAAATGTGTGCGACATAGTTGTCGGCAGTACTGGTTAAGTGCAAACAGCCGTCTGGTTAAAATTTCTAGGTCAATAATTTTAATGAAAAGTTTTTTCAGCTATGTTTGTTACACATTTAGTGGCTTGCAGAAAACTTAATTATGCTAAACTTTATATTACTGGCCCCATCAATCTGTTAGCTTGTTCTGCTCTCAGTGGCTTCGCTTTTATTTATTGGTATCACATAGGAAAACCTTTTTTCGCAAGGCATTTTTTCAAAATATCTTTTTGATCTAGTATGAGATGGTGTATTTCGACATGCCATGGTGCAATAAAATAATCGACAAGTTTTGCGTCATTTTCCAGCTTTATTTCGAAGGATTTGAAATAAAATTTGTCACATAACAGTTGATGACTACTAACCAACCTGGCTTCAGCGTAAATAAGCAAACAAAATTTCGGCATTGTAGACTGGTGAGCCATAGCTTATTATACTTGCGTCAGTAACAAGTGCTGCCATATCGAGATGCAGCAATCCGCACTTATGTGAAGTCTTAAGTTCGGCTTAATTGCGTAATAGTAGTTATGGGATGTGAAGAAGTGCGCCAGTCGAGGAGGTAGAGTTTTTGTTGATAAAGTCCGATAGATCGGAAAAATCGTGCTTTTCAGTCTTGTGTTGTGCTCTATTTAAGAGAAGGACATTTATTAATAAAAATCATCGATCGCCTATTGGAATGGGGGACAGTGTTTTTAGTAGCCTAAGAATAACGATAAATAATCCAAAAAATAGTTATCAAACTGCTGCAGCCAATTTGTAATGCAATAGGAGTTGTCCTATCTGGAATTTAGATATCCAAGAATCAATATTTGAGGAACTCCTCACGTACTATCCAGAATTTGCCAAGGACAGCGCACGAAACTGGGCACGTCTGTTTCGAAATCAGGTAATCTAACCACTGAGTCATCCTGTAGCACACTATACACAATTTTCAGTTATATACTAAATAATGTTTCGTGGATAGACTTTCCGTTAATTAGAGCCTGTATGGTATATGCTTAGACCTTAAGTTCCAACTTCGCCGCCATAATTTGTTGCGATTAAAAGTGCAAAATATCTTCAATTATGCATATCCTTATGCTGGGACATCTGTAGCTAATTCCAGCGAAGCACCAACAAGATTTTGGTACGCCATGATGAAAGGGCTTAAGCAGCTCCTAGCTTGTACATTTTTTTTATAAATTCAGCATGCGATTACTTCTGCTAAACTATTAAGAAACTGTAATCTAGCCCACAAGTTTCGTAAGGAGTATTCTACTACCAACGCAAGGGCAGGAGATTAGCATAAGCAGAAATTTTATAATGACTTGGAAGCAGCATCGAAACGTTAAATTCTTTTAAAGAAGTGTGCTTAGATTAAAATTATCATTAATACTTATTCGGTCACGTGAAAACTGGAACCTTCAGTTTCACAGCGACAGTTCGTCGATCGCTCCTTTATCTCCTTAATCAGCAACATTGCCAACGGCATGTTTAGCAAGGATGCGTCTCCTTTATTTGTTACGAGATGACGCGTTAGATCCCAATTGAGATCGAGAAAAAAGTATTTCGATTGCAGTAAGAGGTGCGAAGCCACTTAAATAAATAGGGCATGGTTTCGGAACTTTTTCAAATTTGGGGAAAGTCTACAGAACTACATGCAGTCGATTCTCCCAGCACCATGGACGAACGAATTCTTCAAAAATGAGTTGAGTTGGAACATAGTGATTTTGATGCACTTAAATTTAATAAAAACACTCAAGTTAGTCATCATGGCATAACTTTGCTCTGCGTCGCACCAACGGCCATTATTACTATTATCCTTAGGAGGGTTAATGAAGAGCGAGAAAGACAAGTTTTCGACCGAGAATGTTATGCGTGAACCAAATTTATACACCCTGGTGCAAATTTGATTTGCGCGACCAATATCAAGCGATAACGTTCATTGTCTCTCTAGACTAACAGTCGCCTTTGTCTATGGGAAACATAACTATGAAGTTTATGTATATCTGTTGGTGAGGAATAACTATATTTTGCCTATGTAAATTTGTGTATTAGTAGTAGCTATATTAGTAGTACTAATTTTAGTAGTATTAGTAATAGTAGAAGTACTATTATGAGTAGTACTAGTAGCAGTAGTAATAGTGATAGTATTATATGCTAAGGAGGGCTATGGTTAATATTGACATCACAGCCGAAACATTGCAACAACTTGAAGCTTGCTTAAATAACTCCTCGATCTTTTTCGGCATTAAAAGCGTCTTGCTGAAAGATTTGCAAATGGCTCAGAGGTTCGATAAGGACGTGATTTTGCCCCCAACTCAGTCAATTAGGTAGTTGATGGCGTCTGTCTTGAAATCCCAATAACAATCTCCGAAGTAGATATCTGTGGTGCTGGCAATGTTGTTCTTCTGGCAGAAAAGTGAAACTACTGAAATCTAGAATTGCTCATCTAATCCGGTTTAAAACAAAATACCTTCAGAACGTAGTTACAATCAAGTTCTATCTGATGTCTAAGAACGGGCCTAACGATGCATTGCTACCTACTGCCAACAAATGCCTATGCGGGAGGTGCTACGTGGCGTCGGACGGATTGGATTATTCCGAGCCTTTCAGGTGTATAACCATAGCTGATGTTTCCTTTGGCAATGCATGCACAAAAAATTTCGAATTATTTATCGCTTTCACTCAATGTCATGTTCATAATTTTAAAATTAATATAAAGTTTGTCTTTCTTTAGGCCGCTGAGACATTGGAAATAACTAGGCATTACTGCCTGCGACGTGATTGTTGCATAAAGCAATGTACTCTATAGGTCTTATCTACGCCACTATCAGATAGTAAGAAATATGAACTAATCTGGCACAAAATATACGGGAAGGCTGGTACAATACAGCAATTCCAAAATTTGTCATCTCTGTTGCATCATGTTAACGGAAACCGTTAGCGTTGGTTGAGGTATTGCCTGCGAAGATCCCTACGCTTATCGCTTGCTACGTTAATAAGGCATCTCTGGTGAATGGTTCGAATTGATAAAATAATCGATCTGTCATTTCGTAGTCGGACACTTTATCTTGCGTTATCATTTAAAACGTCACAGTTCAAGAGAAGCATGCCCATATGAAAGTCAATGAGCTGCTAGCAAAAAATAAGATCCTATGAAGATATCTAGATAAATCTGAATTAATGGCATGCAATAATGAAATCACTGCAACCATTAAGTAGAACTCAGATTATGAATTCATGTATCCAAGAGTGTAGGTTAACATTCTAATATACATGTATATTTGCATGTATGAATGAATTTACATACACAGGTGTGTCCGTGGGTGTGTATGAATGAAATTTTCTATGTATAAATATGCATTGGCAGGTGCTGTTTGCATGTATTTACGGCTGCATGTTTGTATGTACTGTATGTATGTATGTATGTATGTATGTATGTATGTATGTATGTATGTATGTATGTATGTATGTATGTATGTATGTATGTATGTATGTATGTATGTATGTATGTATGTATGTATGTATGTATGTATGTATGTATGTATGTATGTATGTATGTATGTATGTATGTATGTATGTATGTATGGATGTATGTATGTATGTATGTATGTATGTATGTATGTATGTATGTATGTATGTATGTACGTATGTATGTATGTATGTATGTATGTATGTATGTATGTATGTATGTATGTATGTATGTATGTATGTATGCATGTATGTATGTATGTATGTATGTATGTATGTATGTATGTATGTATGTATGTATGTATGTATGTATGTATGTATGTATGTATGTATGTATGTATGTATGTATGTATGTATGTATGTATGTATGCTATGTATGTATGTATGTATGTATGTATGTATGTATGTATGTATGTATGTATGTATGTATGTATGTATGTATGGTACGTATGTATATGTATGTATGTATGTATGTATGTATGTATGTATGTATGTATGTATGTATGTATGTATGTATGTATGTATGTATGTATGTATGTATGTATGCATGTATGTATGTATGTATGTATGCGCATGTATGTATTGTATGTGTGTATGCATGTATGTATGTATGTATGTATGTATGTATGTATGTATGTATGTATGTATGTATGTATGTATGTATGTATGTATTTATGTATGTATGTATGTATGTATGTATGTATGTATGTATGTATGTATGTATGTATGTATGTATGTATGTATGTATGTATGTATGTATGTATGTATGTATGTATGTATGTATGTATGTATGTATGTATGTATGTATGTATGTATGTATGTATGTATGTATGTACGTATATATGCTTTTATGCATGTAGGCATGCATGTACATATAAATTTATTTAATTTGTTATGCATGTATACATGTATGGATGTTTTGTTGATGCATGCATGTGTGCATATTTGTATGCATGTATGTATTAGGTGTTGCGAACCTAGTAACAATTTAGTTCAGTTGTGACCAGAAGGATAAACGAAAGGCAGCATGAACGGAAAGTATAATCTCATGCACTTTTGTTTCGTGCTTACTGGCGACTCATCAGTAGGAGCCGGTATTACGCCCTCGAAAAATCTAGCCAGTAATTCCTAACATTTTATCAGTTGATTTCTCGAAAGCTAGTTTTTTGTACATTGTTGGAAATGTCGTTGGCCACTTGAGTTTTGAAAATTTTTACCGAATTTTATGTCTAAATTCAGAATTTTGTTCAAATCACTGAATGGCCCTGACTGCTTTGGATGGATAATTTTCTGGAAAAGCCAACTGTATGTGAACAGTTTTTGAAGTCGCGTGTGCCTTAAACTAAACAGATATTTTATAAATAACAATTGATTTGTGTTCAGGTTGCCTTAACATATAGCGGTTTACTTCAAAGCGTTTTGTCTCTGGTATTGACCTCACTGGATGTCCTAGATAATACTGACAAGTTGCGTATTAAATACGTAGCAAAGCTGTAGAAGCTGGTTTGTTTTGCTACCCTAATATTCGGTAACAAAGGAGTGATATGATCAATAAATTTATTCATACAATGGGATTGGTCAACCATCCATTAGAAATGGAAAATAAGCACAAACTTATGTTTTAATTAAACAATAATTGATTGCACGGGTGGTGGTAACAATTCTTTAAATCAAGTTTGCGAGCTTGAAGAAAACACCAATCCAACTGTATTTAACCAGACATCGAACGCTATAAACAAAACTATATTGTTTGACGAATGCTTAAATTCAATGTGATTTATGCTCACTTCAAGCTTACCAACTTGATTTAAAATTTTTTTACCATCACCCGCGCAATCATTTATTGCTTAATTGTATTGCCTACATATTTTTTTGACGAAAGCTGCACTCAGTTAATGCTCGTGACTGCATAGAAATTATGCAGCCGACATTTCCAGTCAAGTGCAAGGTATGCCAAACTACTAAAGGTGAGAGCCGCATATCTAATTTTGATTTTCATATATATGCAATGCTGATCGATCCTCGCTAGTCAGTTTGCCGTCGTACTCTGATGATGATCAAGGAAGGCCGAAACGCATCAGTGCGTGCGACTGGCAGTAGTTTCTTTACGTTGTTCGACGACTCGTTAAATAAATGGGATTGGTGTTTAATTCAAGCTAACAAAATTGATTTAAAGAATTTTTACTGCCACATGCGCAATCAGTTAAAGTTTAGTTTTATTGTCTATATATATATATATATAGACAATAAAATACTAACTATATATATATATATATATACAATAAAACTAAACTTTACCTATATATATATATATATATATATATATATATATATATATATATATATATATATGGTGAAAGCACAAAAGTTAATGTTCGTATTTGTGTAGAAATTGTACTGTTTATTTGGAGATCTAATATGCATATATATATATATATATATATATATATATATTAACAATTAGTGAATTGGGAAGTTAACCAGGCGTATAAACTAGAAAGGATTTAGTCATATGCACATTCGTTTCGTGTTTACTGGCGACTCATCAGTAGGAGCCGGTATTACGCCCTTTACCCACTGTATATTTGGGTGAGGATTAGAGTAAGGAAAACAGGACGGTACTGTTCTATTTTCCTTCACCAGATTCCGAAGCAGTCGTGCCGAGATGCGAGCCCGGTCCACGGCAAATTCTGGACTGTGCGTTATGAGTTCCCAAAAAGGAAAAACCCGTTCTACTCGTTGAATTGCCTTTTTAGCACTTCAATACTTAGTTTATAGTTACAAATTAAGGTAAATAAAGGATCAAGTGTTTACATCAAGATTAAAATCTTGATTACATCGATGATTCAAGTGAGCAGTACACCTGATATAAATGCCTCCAGAGCGATGGTTTCAAGAGAAACTAATTTATTGTGTATATGTACAAATCGTGCACCTGGAAACGTGCAAAGAAAAATGTATTTCACATCATCTAGTGCAACTCGGTTGTTCATTTCAGCCAAACGTTGTATATCTGCATGTGACGATCGCTTTGCAAAACTCCTAATTACACAGTTATGCAACAGTGATATTTGCTGAAAGATTGCAAGTCAATAGGTAAGTAGTACATGAATGAAATCAGGATTTTAACTAACTATGAAGCTCGTTAAATAATATGGAAGTTTGGTGGCGGTGGCGGTGGTGATGTTCACATTGTATAGTAAATTCAAGAAAAAACCTTTTGCATTTGAATTAAAAATTAACGCAATAAATCACAGAATGAAATATTTCTTTATTTATTTTTAGACAACGGGGAGCAACGACTTTGGAAGTGCCAACAGAACGCCAACGAAAGCGCCGATTTTCGACAATATTTATGGTAATTCAGCGAATGTTTCGGTCTCGCCGCTGGTAGATAGTATTAGTGTGCCTATTGATTCCGGTTCTATTCCCACTACTGGTGACTATAACGAAAGAGGAACATATTCAGGCCAATTCGGCACAGTTATAAATGGAAATAATAATAATGGTAATGTTGGGAGGTTTTTGTTTAACAGAAGATACGAGACAGAGTCTGAGTTGGTCGGATACACTGGCGCTGAATCAATGCTACCTGAAAGTCAGTCAATTGACGGAAATATAGTGCGTTTCACAAATGAAGAGATGGCCAGCGCAGCTCATCAATCACATACAGCTTTAGAGTTAACTGGCGATGTGAGAACTATTAATTTTAGGTACTTTGACAATTTCCAGCTGGCCATATAAATGAAAGCTTTGTACGCTGTTACATTTTTATAAGATTCTATATCTTATATGTGTTTCTATCTATATTTTTATCTGATTTTATCTATCTATCCATCTGTCAATCAACCCATCTATCTATCCTTCCAACTAGTCATCCACCCATCCGTATATATATATATTTATCTAGCTACCTTCCCACCCTTTTTCCTATTAATATTTATCTATCGATCCATCTAATTGTTCTTTCAGCTGCTCATCCATCTTTATATCTATCACAATCTCGATACAACTTAACATAATTGTACCCATGTACATTCTCTATACCTACCAATCTCTCTATCTCTCTATTTACATAAATATCTCAAATAATGTTTAATAGCATTATGCATATGATTCGACATTTTTATCCGTAAAGGGGATTTTGCACCGGTTTGTCATTCCTTAATCTGACTTTCAGTGAAGCAATTATAACATATTTCAGTTTTTAAATATATTTTACCATATACGTGGTAATAAATACAACATATAAGTTAACATTCTTTGCATAATCTACAAGTATATAAATGGTCTGCAGATTAATGTTAAGATTTTTATATTACAAATTACAGTAAAAACACGCGTATAAATGAGATGGTTAAATATAGAAACCCTGTTGTACATTATGTGCGGTCAAATTTTCCGTAGATTATGCTTAATTACAATGTAGTTATGGCTTCACGAGGAAAAATAATTCATTTGCTTTTTAAATTGTTATTTGTACAGGAAGAACAATTATCATAGGAAAATATCACAATACATTGGTTTGAATTCAGTTAATCTGTTAAAAGTTGATTCCTGAAGTAAGAAATTTCCAAACTGCAAACTTATCGAACCACCCTGTGAAAATAGCCAGTACTAAAAGAAGGATACAATTACCTCAATCACTGAAATATATCATAATGAAACATTTGGCTCTGTCAATAACAGTCGAATTTAGCGAAGAATCATAAGGGAATATGGTCAAAGATGAGCGAAGCGCACTTAATAGTAACGGAGGACATGTCAAGTCAACATATTGAATTGGATTTACTGTTGCACGTGTTATACCACGTTGGGTCGAATCCTGAACAAAATTTTCCAACGAAAAGGAATGATTATGCAACTAAATAAACATAAAAACATTCCTACAAATACAGATGCATAAATACACACATTAATGCACAAAAACACGCATATATATACATGCACAAATGCATGCATATGTACTATAATACATACATACATACATACATACATACATACATACATACATACATACATACATACATACATACATACATACATACATACATACATACATACATACATACATACATACATACATACATACATACATACATACATACATACATACATACATACATACATACATACATACATACGTACATACATACATACATACATACATACATACATACATACATACATACATACATACATACATACATACATACATACATACATACATACATACATACATACATACATACATACATACATACATACGTACATACATACATACATACATACATACATACATACATACATACATACATACATACATACATACATACATACATACATACATACATACATACATACATACATACATACATACATACATACATACATACATACATACATACATACATACATACATACATACATACATACATACATACATACATACATACATACATACATACATACATACATACATACATACATACATACATACATACATACATACATACATACATACATACATACATACATACATACATACATACATACATACATACATACATACATACATACATACATACATACATACATACATACATACATACATACATACATACATACATACATACATACATACATACATACATACATACATACATACATACATACATACATACATACATACATACATACATACATACATACATACATACATACATACATACATACATACATACATACATACATACATACATACATACATACATACATACATACATACATACATACATACATACATACATACATACATACATACATACATACATACATACATACATACATACATACATACATACATACATACATACATACATACATACATACATACATACATACATACATACATACATACATACATACATACATACATACATACATACATACATACATACATACATACATACATACATACATACATACATACATACATACATACATACATACATACATACATACATACATACATACATACATACATACATACATACATACATACATACATACATACATACATACATACATACATACATACATACATACATACATACATACATACATACATAATTACAAACATGCATGAATACACACATACATACAAACATACATACATATATATATATATATATATATATATATATATATATATATATATATAATATTATTTTTACATACATGCGTATATACATTCATGCAACATGCATAAATAAACACATAAAACCTATACACATGCCTAAATACATACTTAAATACAAACATACAAACATACATACATTCATACGAACGCATGTCCACAAATAACTACGTATGCACATGTGTACAGACACACACATATACATACATTCATTCTTGCATGTATTACGGAATGCGTTTATTTATACCTGAATATGTCTTTATTCGTGCTCAGGTATATTCGCACTTAATTACATTCATAATTAAATTTATTGACTCCTTCTTCTAGTTAATCAGGGGTTGTTGCATTCTAGCAGAAGTTGTGTTTGCCGTAGGCAAGATCAAATTTACTTTTGAACCTTTACTAGAAAATATAAAATGTAGAACCCAATTTAACATTGGCAGCAATCTAATCTCGCAGATATGCAATTACCTATTAAATGTTCTCCAAAAAATTGGAACAATAATTTTTACACTTGAATAAGTTTGAAAATACATTTAACCCAATAGACCGGCTTCGTACTTTGGGAACTCTTTATGTACTGCCCAGAAATTGCCGCGGACAGTGGGTTTATGTGTTTTCATCAAGCTCGCAAACTTGATTTAAATAATTTTTATCACCCCTAACTTAATCAAATGGCATTTAATTGCATATCTGGCAAAGGTTCATACTTCCAGCTAGACCTAATTACTGCCAGTTAAATAAAGATTCAAAGTAGGCATTCCGATCTTCTTTTGTAGAGCCGATCAAATGTCACTGGAGAGAAAGTTTTAAATACTTGAGTATCATAGAAGAATAATATGTTGGTAGCACACGACTACATGAATTTGTAATTTTACATGTGCTTAGCCTTAAGCGGAGAAATCATAATGCAAACTAAAATGTTTTAGAATTTCAAATTGTGTCATTTCGCATATAAATAATAAAAACTAAAATATTGGCACGAATAAATTCTAGATATATGACATACTTGAGCAAGTATTTTTTAGTCTCCGTCATTAAGATATATTGTCTTTATATATATATATATATATATATATATATATATATATATATATATATATATATATATATACATATATGGAGAGAGACATTATACAGACTTTTTAAAATTTGATACAAGAACTGTAAATCCATTAAAAAGCGTGTGCTTGTTTTTATACATCAAACCAAGTTGTATTTTAGGGCATGTACTAAATGAGATTCATTTCATTTTAATTAAAGCCATATATATATATATATATATATATATATATATATATATATATATATATATATATATATATATATATATAATTTTTGCACTAAAAAGTACACAAGCAATTTTCTCGACTGCATGTAAGTTGTGCAACTAACATTTACAGTGAAATACAACAAATACGAATCTATTTATGCATTAAGATTTGATTCTCGTTAGTAAGTTTGCCGTCGTGCTCTGTTGCTGACCTTGAAAGGTCGATACGCGTCAGTACGTGTGACTTTCAATAGGTTGGCTAGGTTTTGTGATTAGTTTGTTATGATGTTACTGGTATTTATCTCGAGCTCACAAACCTTATATATGGAATTGTTATCAGAACCCGCGCAAAAATTTATTTTCCAAAATTATATCTTCAATCCTTCTGCGAACTTGCGATATGAAGTACGGAGGTGACTTTAGTCTAGCATGCCGTAATATTTTATTTCGTGAAGTTTATCCTGCCTTTCTAGATTTCATTAGTTATGCGCTAAGCTCAATTCGAGAATACCTTTGGATTATTCTTTCTCTGGCTATTTATAATAATATATATATATATATATATATATATATATATATATATATATATATATGTATATATAATATTCTATTCAACAAGGTATGTATCGGCTTAATTCATTTATTCTCCTGATTGCAGATGCATTTGCGTTTTAAAATTTCAGATTCTTTCAAAGAAATATCCAATGACCATAATTTATTGCAATAATAAGACTACGGTGTTTCTGTTTGGATGTAAAAGATTTTTATGATGAAATTTTGTTTATTCACCTGGTATTGGTTTTTTTTATTTAAACAGTGGGGCCTTTACAAATGTTGACAGTCAATTAAGCGCCATCGTCATGACTGTCAACTATTTCATCATAAAAACTACTCGTTTTGTGGCACATTTTATCCTTTTGCGTATAGAAACATTTAAAACACCGTCTTACAATTTAGACTTCACCTATTTAGAGTAACCTCTTTTGTTTGCGTTTTTATAACGACATTTTATTTCCTCCTCGAAAGATTTTATTTGCCACTGTCATTCTAGATGTTTCGACGAGGAGTCCAACCACCGGTGCATTGAAAGTTGCATTTTGCTTTCGAAAAATATTATTTTTCCAGGAAACTTACTTTTTAACTTGATAGGGATTTTGCTCTTCGAGTCGACAATTGACCCGGTTTTAAGATTACCGCTGGAATTTATTTTATTTAAGTGCATATTTAAAAAAAAATTATTTATTAATTTTTACATTAATATAACTGTATTCGTAGTTTAAACTATGTATATTTATCACGAGGCTTAGTGGAATTCTGTGAATTTCATAAGAATACGTTTGCCTGTACTTTATTTTTTTATTCAAATGTCAAATTTTGCGATATTTTCATTTGTAAACATTGTCTTTATGGAAAGATATTCACCATGGATAAAAAACATGAAATTTTTGGTAATAAATTCAATATGGCTTATTTAAATTTGTTCAAATAGACATGAAATTATGAAATATTTCGGAAGTATTAAGTTGAAGTTCAAAGAAATTGCGAATTCTTTCCCGGTATCAATATTTTAACTGTTTTATGCCCAGAACATGATTTCTTTGCAGTGCAATTTATTGAGGTGAAAAAAATTGCATTGATAAACAAAACTAAAAAATAATTGTTCTATAATCTCTGCCAATGACTGAGTTTACTTTAAAATATATTAATTGAAAAGTATAGTGTAAAGTTCACGTTCCATTGTTGTAGTACTAGAGATTAACTTTAATGCCCATAAGCATTCACAATTAATTTGATAATTCTTTAAATCAAGTTTGCGAGCTTAATGTAAACACCAATCACATTGCATTTATGCAGTCGTCGAACAACATAACGAAAAATACCGCCAGTGACTCGCACTGACGCGTTTCGACCTTCCATGATCATCATCAGAGTAAGATGGCAAACTGATTAGCGAGGATAAAACCGCATCACATATATATGGCAAGCACAATTAGATATATTAGATGTATTGTACGTGACAGGAAATGTTGGCTGCACAATTTCTATGAAGTCACGAACATTAACTGTTTTCAGCTTTCTCCACACTTACACACACACACACACACACACACAGATATATATATATATATATATATATATATATATATATATATATGCAATACAAACGAACAATAATTGATTGCGTGGATGGAGGTAACAATTCATGTAATCAAATTTGCGAGCTTGAATTAAGCACCAATCCCATTGTATTTGTTATGCTTTCGACGAATGGTTAAATAAAATGGGATTGGTGTTTACTTGAATGTTGAAAACTTGATTTAAATAATTGTTACCATCATCCGCGCAATCAATTATTGTTCAATTATAATTTTATAATTAAAATTGAGGGTTAATTCCTAAATTTAGCTAGATAAATAAATCAAGGTAGCGATATTGATATGACAAATACTCCCATTATATGCATACATTTGACCGTGTAAGCTAAACATTTATAATGTATAAAAGGCAAATCATTCATTAGTCCGGGTTTGATTTTATGTGGAACTCATTACATGTTGTTTTGAATTTCACCGCGAATAGGTTTCGCACGAGAGCATGTCTACTATGACGTATGTGAATCTAACCACTGAGCCGCCATTCTCCACGATACACAATTTTCAGTTATGTACTTAATAAAGTATTTTGGCTAGACTTTGTTTCAGGTGGAGCCTATATGTGTCATCTATTTATAACTAAAGTTTCAACTAGCCACTCCTAATCTGTCATTATAGAACAGACAACATGATATCTGAGGATATGTTATTGAATTGAGCATTATATAATTGAATGATCAGTGGTTGTGCAGGCGGTAATAACAATTATTTAAATCAAAGTTTTGATCTTCATAAGAGCACCAATCTCAATATATATCTACATTTGTCAGTACAAACTAAGCAATTATTATGTGGCAAAGGAATTTAATTATGTTGACCTGTTCGGTCCTTATTGAGATCACCTGAAATAATTTATAGAATTTTGCTGCAAACAAGGCTTAAATCTGGACTCGATATTTTCGGCGACTGATTAACTACTGACTCGCCCAGAAGCGCGCTACACACAATTTGATTGACTTTTCCACATTCAAATTCAACGTGGAATCTCTTTAGACCTACATTGTCTAATAAACCACCACAGAATAGGCTTTACACTACCCGAAGAAGCGTTATTTAATCGAACATTTACATAATTAAACCAAGAGTGATCGAATGGGCAGTGGTAACAGTCATTTATATCAGGCTCCCAATCTTGATGTAGAAAGACAATGCATCGAATAGAATGGTTTTGTCCGTATTGGTATTTATAAATCTACTATCCGGAATTTTCTAGCAGACAGGGCTTGAACATGGGAATATCTGCTTCGGAGTTTGTGAATCCAACCACTGGGTTACACTTCTGCAGGCTACATACAATTTTAATTATTACATTAATTTCTGTATTTGTTTATCCTTTCCTTCCGGTGGCGCCTACATACAATCTATTTAAACGTAAAGTTCAAACTGACTACACCCAACCTGTCGTTATAGAAAAGACGCAACACTACCTAGGAAAGTAGATATGAATGAGTATTTATATAATTAAACGATCAAGGTTTTGCGTTCCGGGATAAAAATAATTTAAATTAAGTTTACGATTTGGATATAAACGCCAATCACATTATATGCATACATTTTTTCGTATAAACTAAGCATTATATAATGTAGAGAAGGAAATTCATTCCGGTAGACCAGTTTCGCCCTTATGAGAACTCATCGCGTAATGTCCAGAATTTGCCGCTGACAGGGCTCGAACCTAGGCACGACATCTTTCGTGATTGTGAATCTAACCACAGAGCCACCCGGAAGCACGATAAAAGCCAGTTTTAGTTAGGCTATTCAAGAACGTTGACAACTGGCCCCTGCCATATCTGTCATTATAGAACAGACACCACGCTACCTGTGGTAGTGATATTGAATTGAACAATAACATAATCGAATGAACATTGCTTTCGTGGGCGGTGATAACAGTTATTTAAATTATGGTTACATACGTGACAATATATATATATATATATATATATATATATATATATATATATATATATATGTATGTAACAACAAGCACCTGAGATTAATATTCGAAAGTTTAATCAACATGATATTTTAATCGACTGGCCAAGAATAACAAAATTCAACAACAATCTACTAGTATCCAGTCAAGAACAAACAGGCCATCGACTAGAATCAACAAACATACAATCGGATTGGCAACAAACTGAAGAGGAAATAACAGAGGCGCATACGGTGACAGAAGTTTCCAAACAATATGAGCGTTCAACACTGCAATCCACACTGGCGCTTTTGCCATGTGCAAAATACAAATTTGCGCAACAAGGTGAAACGATCACCTACACTGAGAAAAATAGCACTCGTACATGTAACAGTGAACAATGCGCACAAATGGTTAATTCTCAAGCCATCAAAACAATAATGACCAGATCTCAGACATCACTTTGCAATACTGCGAGAATGACCTTTACATGCAAACACGCACACACACAAACACAAACGCATACACACTTACCAACCAGCCAAAACAAGAAACAGAAGTAAAAACGAGTCAGATTTGTTACCACTAGCATAATCAATTGAAAACCCAAAATGTATATATATGTATGATTGTATAGCGATGATTAGTATTCACGAAATAAATGGCCTTTATCTACTTTGTTATTAATGTGTTCTTTCATCCTAATTCGAAATATCTATATTTATATATATGGGGAATTGTGTGTTTATGTAGAACGCATATCTGATTTAAATGCTTTCGCTGCCTGCACAATCAATGGGCGTTTTATTACTTTTAGATTATAAGAATGAAAATTTTTAGTTGCTTTAACAAGACGAATGAAATAAAATATTGATGCATAAAGTGACCTCACCAATTGGGTCAATTAATGAGCTTATTTACATACGCCAGTCTACTGATTTAAGTGCATACATAAACTTCACTATTACAGGTTTACACATTCGTCTAGGAGATTGTACCGTCCTATTATTCCACATTCTTCTACCAAATATATAGTGGTTAAAAGGGCGTAATACCGGCTCCTACTGATGAGTCGCCAGTAAGCACGAAACGAATGTGAATGAGATTATACTTTCCGTTCATGCTGCCTTTGGTTTATCCTTCTGGTCACAACTGAACTAATTTGTTACTAGGTTCGCAAAACCTAATACATACTTGCATATATATTAGTTCTTCGCAACAAACAGTATTTAACTGTAATATATTGAATTGAATGATGTCATGCTTACCGCGAAATGTGATAACTGATATCGATGAAGGCCAGAGTGTATGGTTTAACTGGAGTAACAGGTGTTCGGAAATTGTTGTAATTCTCAATTTGGGTGAACTTTAGCATAAATTTATATCCATCAGGTTGGTATCATGTACCGACTCGGAAACCATAGTGTTAGTATCCGGTACTCATCGATTTCAAAAAGGTATCAGTTACTAACACAATAGCCATAGTGTTAGTATCCTTTACAGACTCGGTATATATATTATATAGTGTGAGTTAGCATTGAAGTCGTATTGTCGTTGACTTTAGATTATGTTAGCTTCACTATTACAGGTTTAACATTCGTCTAGGAGATTGTACCGTCCTATTATTCCACATTCTTCTACCGAATATATAGTGGTTAAAGGGCGTAATACCGGCTCCTACTGATGAGTCGCCAGTAAGCACGAAACGAATGTGCATGAGATTATACTTTCCGTTCATGCTGCCTTTGGTTTATCCTTCTGGTCACAACTGAACTAATTTGTTACTAGGTTCGCAAAACCTAATACATACTTGCATATATATTAGTTCTTCGCAACAAACAGTATTGAACTGTAATATACATAAACTAGTTTGATTAAATTAGAAAGTTTCACTTGTTGAAAAAGATGCGTTGCTTAAAATTAGTAAATTTTCATATCTGATGCTTTTGAGTAAATTAACGTATTATTTATTTAACCAGAAAAATATCGCAGTATAAAAAACTTGTTTTGTATGTTTGATTCGTTGAATTACAAAATTAGCTAAAGCAATTGTGTATTAGGCGTTTCGCCCCTCGAAAAAACTTAATTCGAACATGACCAATAAGATAAATCCAAGGCAGCATGAAAGGAAGCTATAATCTTATGTGCCCATTCGTTTCGTGTTTAATCACGACACATCAGTAGGAACTGGTAATACGCCCCGTACCTACTAAATATTTAACTGAGGAATGTGGGACAATTGAATGGTACTGTGTCATATAAGAATGTGTAAATCAGTAGTAGTAGAGTTAACTTAATACAACGTCTTCATATGTTGTTGTTTCATTTATTAAAAAGATGCGTATGTTTGATATGTTTGATTTGTTCAACAACAATATTTGCTGAAACAATTTTGTATTAGGTGTTACGCATCTCGAAAAAAATTTATTCTAACATGGCCAGAAAGATAAATCAAAGACAGCATTAAAGGAAGTTCTAATATCATTTGCCCATTCGTTTCGGGCTTACTCGCAACTCATCAGTAGGAATCGATATTGCGCCCTATACCCACTAAATATTTGGGTTAGAAATTCGGGTCAATTGAACGGTTCTCTCTCATATATGATTGTGTAAATTTGTAGTAGTAGAGTTAACTTTATACAAAGTCTTCGATAATGCGACATCAAAGTCCACTTACTTTATACAATACATATACCGTGCCTGTAAAGAGTTCTAACAACATGGTTGTTGAGTCTGTATATAATACGAACACAATGGATCATAAGGTATGCAATATCTAACTATTCGGCAATCGTAGTGTCGGTATCGTGTACCGACCTTTACAGGCACGGTATAATATATATATATATATATATATATATATATATATATATATATATATATATATATATATATATATATATATATATATATATATATATATATATATATATATATATATATATATATATATATATATACATATATATATAGTGAGTTGGATTTGAAATCGCAATGTCGAAGACTTTATATGAAGTTAGTTTAACTACTACAGATTTACAAATTCGCATATGAATGTGCACATGAGATTCTACCTTCCGTTCATGCTACATTTGGTTTATCCTTCTGGTCATTTTTGAACTGATTCTTTATTAGATGCGCAACAGCTGATACAAAACTGCATATAAATTAGCTCTCCGCAACAAACTCTATCTAACTATTATCTAAAGCAATCACCGGGCTAACTGTTAGTCGCCTGGATGGGAAAAAGGGAGTTGGAATAGATGAAAAGTTTTCATCGTATTAGACGGAAGCTATTAAAAGATTATTGAACAGAATTGTGCTATTCGCCTATTACTGAAGTTTAAAGTCCAATAATGTATTTTGTAATACTGAAGTGGGTTATCTGTCATTCTGAGACTGCGAGAATTTATTTTATTTATTAATTCACTAATTTTGACATTAAATGCACGTATATTGGAGCATTTTGTTGAATAGCCCAGACGTATTTTAGAAACTCTGCAAAATATTGTCTGAACTAGGTGACATTCTGGCAGATACGGTTGGTATATGCTATTTGTTTAATAACCAACATCGAGAAACGTTCTCGGAATTTTCGTTAGGTAGGAACATGATTGGAACAATGTAGTGTAACACGCATTTATGTAGGGGACTTTTGCGAGATTAATTACTCCCTACATTGGATTGGTAGCGGCTGTGGAGATCCGTGCACATGATCAATCCCCGGCTTTTTCCCGATGGGTGATGTGAGAAGACTAATACGAATGATCACAAATGTATTGTAAATAACACCGCATATAAATTCATAAGTAGTCGAAATTGACCGTGCTCTAGACGGCAATAAAATTAAATTTTAACACAAATGAATGTCTTAAATACCAGTCACAGTCAAACAAAATTGTCCGTGCTCTAGACGGCAGCAAAATGAAAGCTGTTTACAAAGTTGAATGTCTTACACACAAGTCACAGTTAAACAAAATTGTCCGTGCTCTAGACGGTAGCAAAATGAACGCTGTTTACAAAGTTGAATATCTTACACACAAGCAATTATTCTTTCACAAATGTCTGAATTGAAATGAATATATGTAACCAGTTGAAAATACATGATGATATGAACATAGCCACTGTTAAATGTAGTCACTAAAGATAAATGGATTAAATTCGTGTAAAAACTTCAATGAAAACAATTCACAAATAATTAGTTCACCGTTTGCTATGGTTTTAACTTATGTAATTATAATAATCCATTGTTCTCTGAAATTCGGATAGGCATAGTTAAATGCGAACAGTAAATCCCTTGCATAAACTGCGAATAATCCAACTGAGCGAAATAAATCCGCTGTGACACTATAATCCACCGCATGTTCCATGCGTATTGCGCGCGGGTGTGTATATTTAATAAACAACCCTATTAATTACAAATAAAATTGCAGTTCAAGAAATCTCAATTAAAACTGCTTGAAACTAACAGAGATTGTTTCTAAAATCACAGTTAAGAGAAATATTGTGTAAGAACAGAGTTAGATTATTTGACCTTAAAGAGCACAATAGTTGTCAAAATCGAATATCATTTGTTTGTAACGCGGAGCCGCGTGTTACAGTAGAATGAAGGATGACTTGTTGCGGTTGTCTTAGCTAAATATAAAATAATGACATTAGAATAAAATTTTAGACAAGACAATATAATCCATTACGGGTAAAATTAGCTTATTATGCGTGTCAGATGACAATGCATATAAGATAGTTACACTGCAAATGCACAAATTACTTATTATCCGATATGAATTTCAAAAATAAATAAATAAATAAATAAATAAATAAATAAATATATATATATATATATATATATATATATATATATATATATATATAATGACAAAGCAGCTTATTTGCTCCATCTTATTAGCTGATTCACTCGAGTTATTAACCAAAAAACAATTTTTTGTTTAAATAGAAAAGACAGTTCATGTATGTATATATATATATATATATATATATATATATATATATATATATATATATATATATATATATGTATATATCAGTTAAAAATGTTCAAAAAAGAACAAACCGCATCTTATCATTATTTTGCCTGGCACTAGCAAAGCCCCACGGAAATGCCAGTGTACGGCCAAATTGTTTATGCTTGTACAGTTCTGGAAAACTTTGCTTAACTGAAATAGCTTGCGAATAGGGAAGCATATTAACACACCCATCTTTAACTAAAATTTAGAGGTTCTTTATTCGCATGCCGCAATTTTTACAAAACAAATCATTTTTAGTTATAGACGGAAATGCGACACCAATTTTATTTTGCAAAAATCCCAATTGGTATGTCCGTTAACAGATGTGAATTAAATCTTATATTACATCTGCCTGCATATGATTTTTCTCAAGAATAATTCCATTCGTATTTGACATTAGATGCAGATTGCAGTGAAAGTTTGCTGGTGCACGTTAGCAAAATTAATTGAGCTACAAGATATGTAAACGCCAAAGCGGAAAGCAATCTATCTGTTTTGAGCATCATTGCGTCTTCACTTTGTGAAGATAAATATGAAATTCAGTAACAGCTCCCCAGGTATCGTGGGATTTTTACAATAATTACAGATTGGAGTGCCCATTTAGAACATTATGTCTAACGACATGCCACATTGGCTTCAACTGAAGGAAAGGCTAACCGAAAATAAGTTATTAAACAGCATAAAATGACAAGTAGCGTGTGGCAGTGTGGCACATTTGATGGAGTTACGGATTCCTCATTCAAACCCAATCCGCGGCAAGATTCTAGGCGTAACTTGAAGAATACCCTATCAGAACAAAACAAGTTACTGGATGAAGGAGTTCCGTGTTTCGCACCTGGATTAATTGAAATTACCTGATCTGCGTTTTGACTAACGCAGCTTTCATTGTTCCAGTAATTTTCTTTTAGAAAAATATTTCGGCCCATCTTACCGTAGGCCTTCATCAGTTGCATCTCACGAAACAAATGAAGCAAGTGTTTTATTTCCTCTAGTCATAATATTTATATACCTCAGACTGACCTTTCATTAGATATTCGCGTGTCACATATTTGTGTGTGTGTACATTTTCATAACCGTTGTTTTCATCTAACTAATTTCGACCAGAGTGGCTGAATAATAATTTATCAATTGCATGCAATAACTATTCGTTTTTAACACACTCAGTGTAAATGACGTAACTGAGATGGGGGAGACCCATAATTCAGAAAACACTCGTCATAAAAACATGCCATGAGTGATTAAACCAGAAGTCCGAAAGACTATTGCACATGTTAAATTACAATTCAAACCACTAGGTTGTACTCAAGATAGAGAAGTTAATAACAGTTATTGGCGCACGCCACGCATGTCCATGTGTATGTGTATGCATAACTAAAAAACTTGGTTAAATTATTTTAAACATGTTAAAAGTTACTGGATGAATTGCTTTTGCTATTCTATACAGTTATTTAAATCAAGTTTGCGATCTTGAATTAAACACCAGTCCAATTATACGCAAACATTGTCCAGTATAATGCGATTGGTGCTTATAGGTGTAACGCAGCGTTGATTTAAATAACTTTTATCGCCGCCCGAGCAGCCACTCATTGTTTAATTGAGCAATTTAAATGTATTTCGCAATATTACCGAAAACTGGCTGAATGAAGCAGGTCAGAAATTTTCAACGAGTTCGATTTGAAGTGCCATTGACGCTCTAGGCAGTGGTAACGCTAGGCGGCAGCGAAATGTGAAAAAATATACCATTCAATAAGAAATACATGGCAAATCACCACAAGCGAGAATGAACGACGTGTATAACCTGCTGGCCTGAGGTGAACTTAGTTTTTATGTGTAGTACATCGAGTTTATTACTGCGATGAGCTGTACATGATTCGTGCTTCCTGTCGACGAACTAAAATTTATTTTATATTTCAAGTTTATTCACACATGGCATCAAATCACTTTCCTCTCTGTAAAATAAAATAAAGAACAACACCTTCCACATAGGCATATGTTATTAGTGCTAAAGGAAAAAAATTGAACCCAATGAAACACACGGTTGCTGGAAGAAAGGTTAGCGGTACTGGCAGGTCATACCAGTTAAGGCCAATTAAAGTGATGCCGAAAAAGCGAGAGGCTCAGAAGATAGATTTCAAGTTGAGTTGCAATAGTTGAGGCCAAGCTTACGTTGCAGCTTTCAGAACTTCTTTATCATTTATGATGCGATTTAATCTGGTGAAATAATCGATCAAGTATGTACTCGTCAACGTGTTACATGGGATGCTAGAAACACGCACATATTCAATAAATTCATCCGGTGAGATCGCAGGTATATGTGAATATTTTATTTAATATGGTAAGATGCTGATGGCTTCTCATTATCAATGCACAGGCCGTTAGCTAAAAGTAGGTGGTCATATCAATATTAGAAATTATGTGTTTCAACATGAGCCAAAAGATGTGACTGCATGACACAAATAAAACAGAAAAAACAAACAAGTATGTACAAAAATATATGAGCCAGTGAATGGTCCAGAAAATAAAGATCCTTGCAATTAAAGTCTACAGGATCTTTGCCAATTAAATGATATAATGACAAGTAAGTGCTCATTATCACCACACAATATTTCGCAATATGCAGTGGGTCATAGCACGTGCGACAATTGTGCATATGGCATATGATGAGTTTCGATCCATATGAGCCTATTCTGGGCTTGCTGTGGTGTGGAGCACAAGTGGCTAATGTTTTACACGTTCCTTGATTTTATTGTCGGTCTTACTTCACCAAGAGAGCAAACTTGATTAGTTTAATTGTCTACCTTCATTCAAATAAAAATTACCTAGATTTGTGTCAAGTTTGTTTTTACCTAATTCCGGAAGGTTACTATTAGTAGTATACTAAATAATGTTTAAAATATGTCATCAAAAGGAAGTTTTACGTAAGACATCAATGAACGGTGAAACTCCAATACACCTTAGTTTCGTGTAAGAATGAAGAAGGAATCAGGTCATAAGAGAGTTTTACAACATCGTCTGCTTTGCATACGACCACGCAGAAAATAAATCTGTGTTGATCGAATGTTACTTCATATCATCATGCACTAATTGCCTTCCATATGTTAAACAAATGTGCAAAATTTAAAAAATAAATTTAATAAAATTATTTTTGCGAGCTTGAGATAACTTACAATCAAATTGAATGTAATCAATCATACATTGGGTTTGTGTTTGTATCAAAGATCGTAAACTAGATTTTAACAAATTTTTATCACCACCTGCGCAATCTATGGTTGTTTGATCTACTAATAAAAGGGTTAATTGTGTATTAGATGTTTCGCACCTAGTAACAAATTAGTTCAAATATGATCAGAAGGATAAACCAAAGTCAACATGAACGGAAAGTATAATCTCATACAAATTCCTTTCGTACTTACTAGCGACTCAGCAGTAGGAGCCGATATTGGACAATGTATGTGTATGTGTATAATGGAACTGGTGTTTAGTTGAAGATCCCAAACACGATTTATGTAATTGTATAGGATTGCGAAAGCTATTCATCCAGTATATTTTTTTCATTCTTATTGGGAACTTTTCAAGTAATATCCAGAATTTTGTCGCGGATAGGGCTTGAATGGGGTACATTTTGTCTGAACCTGTGACTCTATCGAAAGTCACACATCGCCAGAAACTAAACACCCTTTTTCTGTTTTCTAATTTAAAAAATATTTCGATTAGCCTTTCCTTCAAGTAAAGCCAAAGTTGCTTATCGTTAGAAATAATGTTCTCAATAGTCACCATAATCTGTAATTATAGTATGGACACCACGCTACTTGAGGAATTGTTATTGAATTTAAAATTTATCTTCCCAAAATTGAAGATGCAATGATGCTCAAAACAGATAGATTGCTTTTTGGTCCAAATGTCAAAAATAGCACTGCCTAATATATAACAGTTAAATACTATTTGTTGCGGAGAACTAATATATATGCAAGTATGTATTAGGTGTTGCGAACCTAGTAACAAATTAGTTCAGTTGTGATCAGAAGGATAAACCAAAGGCAGCATGAACGGAAAGTATAATCTCATGCACATTCGTTTCGTGCTTACTGGCGACTCATCAGTAGGAGCCGGTATTTACGCCCTTTAACCATTATATAATTTGGTCAACTGAAATTGTACCGTCCTATTATCCCACATTCTTGACCAAAATATATAGTGGTTAAAGGGCGAAATACCGGCTCCTACTGATGAGTCGCCAGTAAGCACGAAACGAATGTGCATGAGATTATACTTTCCGTTCATGTTGCCTTTGGTTTATCGTTCTGGTCACAACTGAACTAATTTGTTACTAGGTTCGCAAAACCTAATACATACTAGCATTGCCTAATGTCATAAAACTTAGGCAAGAATAATTTGAAGTAATAACTAAATCGAGTAACAGACTTTGTCCGTGGATGATAGAATATCAGCTGATTGGTTAGGCCTAGAATAGTTGTGTATAATCGCCTCTCACCTTCGTTATTATGATTATATTCATATTTTATTACGCTCATCTTCTTTGAACTTTTTCCATTCATAAATCTTCATAAAATAATTTGGCTTTTTTTAAATTAATCTGCCTTGACCTTACAAAGCCATAGTTTGTCTTTAGAAAACCTTTCTCTTTCTTAGTCATTAGTTCTATTTCATCACCTCTATTATCGTTCTCAGTATTAGTTTTTTCCACGCTTACTCTTTGGATATACCTAGTTAAACCAGTTTATTTTGTTTTTCGCAAACTCATATTTAAATTTTTCACAACTTCTTCATTAAACCTTAAGATTTTTTGTCTATTGACTTCCGCTCAACCCGTATAAGCTATCACGTCGAGTATTAAATTAACGAAGCGCCAATCGTGTACAAAACACATTTAATGTATCGATGTTCGGGAATTAAAATGAGTTTGATTGACTCAACTATGTATATATATAATATATATATTATATATATTATATATTATATATATTATATATTATATATATTATATATTATATATTATATATATATATTCGCGAAGCGTTGAGAAATAATGGCTATCCGGACTGGTTCATCGAATACAACTTGAGGCAACGCAACAAAATCGAGGCCAATTTGGAGGAAAACAAAACTCCCCAGAGAGTAACGCTTAGTGTTCCCTTTGGAGGTGATCTTCCAGCGGAAATCTTCAAACGAAAAGTAATTCGAGCGACTAAAGCACAGTTTCCATCAATACAGGTGAGAGTGGTGTTCAACACAACAAAACTGATGCGCACGAATGAAAAAGATAGCCTCTCTGTGACGTCAACACCTTTGTCTGTATACAAATTTCAATGTACCTGCAACGCTCAGTACATCGGCAGATCAAAAAAGAGGCTCGAAACTAGAATAAATCAGCATCTCCCTCAAAAACTATTAAAGAGGGGTGCAGCTCCTGCACAAAAATCAGCAATTTGCGAGCATGTACTACTCACAGGTCATGCTGTTAGTAGTAACAATTTTTCAGTTCTCTACAAGGCAAAAACAGAGAAAATGCTTCTGGCTTTTGAAGCTATTGCAATTAATAAGCTGAAGCCCTGCTTAAACGTGCAGAAAATAATTCAAAAAGAAATTAAATTGGACTGGAACAAAGACATAACCGACATGCCTTTAAAAATAGCCAACGCTTCGCAAAATACGACACATACATCAATTACGGACGCAATTACAATGAAAGCGATGACACACCAAATGACGTTACGCAAAAGGAGCGGTCTAAATTGCGCAAAAGTAGTGGTCTAAATTGCGCAAAACAAAGGCTAACATAACGAAGAGGAGATTGGTTACGACAAATGTACAGTGGGATTGGATGAACGAATATACTAACGAATCCAGAACAATGGCTGTAGATACTGGTAGAAATAAGATTTATTAATAAATGTTATTCCATGGAGTACGTTGTTTTGTTCTTACATTTAAAAAAATGGTGAAAATAGAAACGATATATATATATATATATATATATATATATATATATATATATATATATATATATATATATATATATATATATATATATATATATATATATATATATAGATCGTTAACATACGCATTTTGTGTGGTTGACAGTGGTAAATACGTATGTTTAACTACATTGTATTTAGAAGGGTCACTTACTAAGGATATATAAATGTATATTCACCATTTTTCATAACATGTGCGAAAGGACTTCACTAGTCCATGGAATAACCTTTGTTAATATATATCATTTATATTACGGAATGATTGATAACATACATAGATCGGTAAAATCTTGATTTCATTACATTTTGAGATTAAATTGCGTGTCTGCCTCTGTTATTGATGGTATGACAATGACCCCGTCACTTTTAAGCCTTCTAGACGTGTATTGGCCATCGAAAACTTGGTATTATAACAGTTTTGACGGACAATACACACGTAGAAGTCTTAAGAACCTATCAATGACGAAAGCAGATATGCTGTGCACCTGGAGATTTAAAGCAATCAATATTTAACCGACCTACGAGTGCCATCAACCTTACCGCAATAGTCAATGGCGATAGAAAACAGGATGAAAGCGCTGCGTAAAATACCATTTCTTATAAACATAATGTCCACTCGAGCTACATGTAATATTCTGGATACGTTAGTGCTATTTTCGTTCATCCAATCACAATACGAGATTTGTTCTGAGCCATTATAACCCAGCTTTTATTATTTTTTTAGAATTTCCCATATCTGTTAGTTTTATCGTTTGCTGGGGATGTTTGTTTTCCGATCAAGCTTGACTTCTTCTTGAAAGATTTTTTGAATATATTGGCACGGATAATGCTTATTAATTGCGACTCCTGCGAAAGGGGGGAGGGGTAATTGTCCTAGTAACTATTACTGCCATCAGCGTAAACTGCGTGCTGCATATGTTCACAAATTGCTCATTTTTGTGCAGGAACTGCACAACTTTTAACAATTTTTAAGGAAGATGCTCGTTTATTTTTGTCTCCAGCCTCTTTTAATCTAAAACATGGAGTATCTGCGGAGACATTCAAAATGAAAGCGATGAAATAACATATGATTTTACTACTAAACAGTCAATGATTGTGCGGGTGGTGGTAACAATTCTTTAAATAATGATTGCGAGCATGATGTAAACAACAATCCCATTGAATTTGTTGTTGAGCATCACAATACGTATGACTGATGATACTTTGGTTATGTCCGACAACTGATTAAATACAAATGGGATTGATGTTTACTTCAAGTTCGCGAGCTTGATTTAAAGAATCATATGGTTGTACAAGAAAAAAATTAAGTCCGAATTACGAAATTACCAGATGGACATTGCGTACATGAGATTTGTTACGACAAATCTACGGCAATGATTCTACAAAAAATAGAACTAACGAAGCTAGAATATCGACTGTATATACTAGCAGAAATGATAATTACTTATAGGTATTATTTTATGAATTACTATTGTTCTTTCTGACATACACACACTCTCAAATATATATATATATATATATATATATATATATATATATATATATATATATATATATATATCAAAGACCTCAAATTAGTATGTACAAAAACGTGCAATTTATATTTGAAGCGAAATATTACCGTCAGATCAATGGTGTAGCTATGGGAAGCTATATTGCACTCCTCCTGACAGAGTATACATGCGTCATCTTGAACAAACGAACCTAAAATGTATAATTGATCAGTGCGCACTCTACAAAAGGTATGTGGATGATATATTATTGTTCATCCAAGGAGCAGCGTGCCCATCCGAAATCCTCAAGCAAGCCTATGGAGCCGATCCATACATCAAATTCACTCTTGAAGTAGAGAAGGGAAATAGTTTTTACTTCATTGACATCAAACTCACTCGCGAAGTAAATGGTGATTTGACATTGTTCATGCATAGAAAATCCAATTTCAGCGGGTAATACATTCATTACAACAGCAGTGTGCCAAAATACCACAAAAGAAACTTTGTTAATAACCTAGCAAGCAAAATCAGGAAGATCTGCTCTGAACACAAGATTGAGGAAGAACTGGACTACCTGAGAAAAATTTTGCTAAAGAACGACTACCTAGAGCAGTTCAATATTGTCAAAATCAGACCACGTCAGATTCGCATTAGAGAGGATACCGTCAAGAAGGTTTGCCTAAACTTACAATTTTGAGGTGACGTACCAACATCAATAATTGCACGGCGGCTAAATAGGATATCTAAGGAGAATTTTCCCATTGTTAAAGTTAATATCATATTTAACACACAGTGAAGATCACTCGCCAATTCTCTCCAAATCATTTAGTCTACAAATTTTCATGTATGGCTAAACACCCCCTCGACCAGACTCATTCGATCGAATTAGCAACAAACTGAAGCGGAAAAAGCAGCTGCACATACGATGACAGAAATTACAAAACAATATGAGAATTCGTCAATGCAATCCGCACATCCTGCGCCGTTACCAAGTGGACAGAAAAATATTTAGAAACAAGGCGAAGCGAAAGATAATGATCAGGGAATAACTTTCTTATACGTAACAGCCAACAATGCGAAAAGTTGGTTAATTCTCAGTCCATGAATACAAAAATGACCAGAACCCAAATATTACTTGGTGAGAAAGACCTGTACATGCAAACAGGTGAATACAAATAGACATAAACATACACACTTAATAATCAGCCAAAACAATATATTGAAGTAAAACCGAGTCAGATTTGTTGCCAACCATATAATCAAATGAAAATCCAGGATGTATATAAACGAAAGATTGTAAAGTGAAGTTTATTAATCTCGAAATAATTAGCTATCATCAACATTGTTATTAACGTGTTTTTTCTTCCTAATAAGAAATATACTATGTAATATTCGAAGGCAATGGACATAATAAATTATATATATATATATATATATATATATATATATATATATATATATATATATATATGTATAATAACAGTGTAAACTTAAAATTGGATCAGGAAACAAAGAAAATTCATCCTGTATAGTGGTTTAGCTTTTATTGTGAGCTATTTAAGTACCTTCAAAATTTTGTCGTGGAAAGGGCTCGAACTGTGGAACATATACTTCGAAGTCTGAGATCCTATTCATTGTGCCACCAGTGTGGCATTCTTCACGCAATTTAATGTCATATACCAGCTTATGTTTTTGGTTAGACACCCATTCAGGTGGAATCTACTTCAAATCTCTTAAGACATTTAGATCTAATTAGCCACCACGAATGACCATGAAAGCACTTGAAGAGTTTCCAATAAGGACAAAACTGGTTTTCTGAATGAATTGCCTTCGATATCTGATGCAATGAATATTTTGTACTGACAATTAATAGGTAATCAAAATCCAGCCATTAGACTATAATTCAATATAATATTGTATGCATATTCAGAGAGGTATTTGTGTGTGGATAGAATTTATTAATCGCTTCTCATGTTTCTTAAAAAACGCTCAGGATTGTCGCTAGTACAGTTTTAAGTATGAATGTTTTGTAGTATTATGAGTGAATGAGTTCGAAACTGATTGTTCAATTTGCTTTATAATCGTGTTTTATTTATGTTGCCTTGTTAATGTAAGCTATGACGATGGTTTCATTAAATAAATACGAAAATATCGATTCGAGGAGCTGTATACCGGACACACTTGAAAACGCATCAAAGTAGTGCTCACACCGCGCGCAAGTTATGATTCATAGATAAAATTGCTTGTATTCTTGCATATAACATTGGCACGTCTAAGCCCTTTTCTTTTTTTTGACATTTTGTCATCTTTTGCCAACTATTATCTTTTGTATAATTGTAAGCATAATATGTTTTAGTCATTTAACAATTGTGCCTCAGGCAATGAAATCAGCGTTCATTAGCTAGATGCAACAGAATTGCGACATACAAGTGGCCAGAAAGTAATTATCGGCCAGGAAATTGCGCTTTTGAAGGTCAGCTGCCAATAACCTTAAATACGCGGAGCGGTCACATCTATTTACAAAGCTTTCTAGGCGACTGCAACTAAATTTGGTTATTTTCTTTGTACCACCACCAGAATATATGACGGACAATATGCATTACTTAAGGATGTTAGATTTTGTGTGTCGAGGAATAAAGGTCTGTTTCGAGTCTTGTGTGCCTTAATTGACAACTGCAGTTATGGCAAGGGTAGTACCTCGGCAAATGATACTTCCATTAGAGATCCAAGGCATACGAACATGTTAAAGACTGGTTAAGGGCACGGTTGGAGTTAATTAATATAAATGACCATACAAATATGTTTCGAGAAATTCTATTTCTGACCACATTTTGAGCAAAGAAGGGGAGCATCTTTTGCTGATATTCTCATTAAGATTACAGGACAGCAACGTCCAATTGTTGGAGTGCAGAAATCCCGCCAAAGCTACGCATTTCTATTCACAACAATGTTGTTGAAATATCTGCACCGATGACATTGCCGAACAAGTTGGCAACAATTGCAGTTTCTTAAACACCCCGTTTTTCCGGTGGAAGATTTAGAATGACTTAAAGTATAGCCGGTATCAGACGATGAGTGAGAATAAAAGGCGTCAAATAAAAAAAGTATTGGTTATGGCATTATCTCCAGACGTTATTCGTATTAACTACCTACGCGCTAGCGAACGAAAAATGTCTACGTAGTCGAGATAATCATATTTTATTCGCCGCATATAAAGTTAGCGTAACTCGAGAGTGCGAATGAATACACGGCTTTGGTCCATTCATCCAGTCGAAGGCCTAAAACTTGTTCTGTTTGGCATAGTTTGTTTTTCAATCTCTTCATAAATTCTTCTTCGTAGTTTATAAGTGTCCAATGTGTTATAAGCTTGGGAAAATTCTTTTGACCTGAAAAAACTCAGAACATGACAACTTCTGTAGGAAATCCATCATATCCAGCTTTCCTACATTTATTCATGTGATTAAAAGCATCTGCTACCTTTTAACGATGAAGGTTTCAATATCCATCCTGTGAAAATATGTAAAGTTTTCGAGCTCCCTATCTACGCTGTTAGCAATATTTGGCAAGCTGGCAAGATTATGACAGAGCTTGACAAGTTTATGTTGAGAAACTCAATTGGAAGAATGCCAAAATTTAATATTTCTGATTAACTTGAAAACAATGCCTTGCTAAATCACAGAAAGTTTTATTATTACAATCAAGTCAATTTGTTTTCTTTTGAATTAGTTATCAGCGCTGATTATGATGTTGCTCTACGTATGACCAAAATTAATGGCGAAACCAGTTTATATCATTTTTTAGTGTCCTAATTAATTCTACGAATTTTCCGTCCTCACGTGCGTAGTTATAAACAATTTTAAAAAAATGCACTAATTAACGCGATCTTGAAATAAATACTTGTCTCACTACGTAAGTACGTTTGTCAGTATAAACTAAGCATAGCATTGTGTAGAAAAAAGCAATTCATCCAGTAGACCGGTTTCGTCTTTATTGGAAACTCATCACGTACTGTCCAGAATTTGCCGAGGACAGGACTCGAACCTGGGCACGTCTGCTTCGGAAACTGTTGCGCCAACCAATGAGCCATCCTGCCGCTGACTACACACAATTATCATTTACATACTAATTAATATTTCTTGGTTAGAATTTTCTTTGGGAGGAGCCTATAAAGCAAGCATTTAGATACTTGGTGTATACTAACAAATGTGTGTTCATAAAGAACAGGTGCTTTTACCAAGATCGCAACCATGAGTTAAAATAATTTTTAATACTGCCCGCACAACCAATGCTCATTAAATAGCTAATATGTTACAAACTATTTGTGGGTGAGTAAATATGCAAGATTTGTCCTACTTGTGATTGTATATCACTTTATTCAATGATAATGACAAAAATACCCAGTACAGGAGTATAAAAAGTAGTAGTATAATTTAAATCTACAGAAAAAATTTCATTTGAAAGAGCTCCAGACAAAGTTAAATGATTATTCATCTCATTTAATTTCTCTTCGTCTATATTTGCATAGGACGCGAGTTACGCAGACCTATTAAATGAAAACCAAAATTAAATTTCTGTCGTGTGTTTTCTATAATGAGAGATTGGATGTGGTTATTAAGAACTTTAGAACTACAGAGATGCCATATATGCTACACTTAAAGGAAATATCAACGAGGAAAGATAATTTAGTATATGACGGAAAATTTTTTGTGGTAGCTTAGTGGAAGAAGCAATAAACTCGGAAGCAGAGGTGTATGTTTTGAGCCCGGACCGCAGAAAATTTTCGGGCAGTACGTGATGAGTTCCCAATAAGGACGAAACCGGTCTACTAGATGAATTGGCTTGTTCACACTATGCAGTACTTAGTTTATACTGTCTAATGTATGTACATATTCGGTCAGGTGTTTATAACAAGATCGCAACCTTGAATAAACGTGATTGTTATCACGGCCCGGACAACCAATATTCATTTCAATACCACTTCCCACTGTAGCGTGGTGACTATTCTATAATGACAGATTGCGGATTTTTAATTGGAATTTTAGGGCTAAATGGATGCTATATAGACTCAACCTATGGGAAAGACTAACCAATAAACATAATTTATTATATAACTAAAAAACTGTGCCTTGTTTGCCGTAGGGTGGCTCAGTGTCTAGGGCACCAAATTCCAAAGCAGATTGCCCAGGTTCGATCCCTGTCCGAGGAAAATTCTGGAGAATACGTGATGAGTTCCCAATAAGGACGAAACTGGTCCGCTGGATGATTTGTTTTTTTCGAAACTGTACAATACTTAGTTTATACTGTCCAATGTATGTACATATTCGGTCAGGTGTTTATTTCAAGATCGCAACCTTGAATAAATGTGATTGTTATCATCGCTCGCGCAACCAATATTCGTTTGATTATATAAATATTCATTTCAATAGCAATTTCACCCCGGTAGCGTGGTAACTGTTCTATAATGAAAAATTGTGGATTGTTAATTGGAACTTTACGGCTAAATGGATGCTATATAGGCTCAACCTATGGGAAAGTCTAATCAAGTAATATTATTTATTGTATAACTGAAAAGTGTGCGTTGTTTGCGGCAGGGTGGCTCAGTGTTTAGGGCACCAGATTCTGATGCAGATGTTTCCAGGTTCGATCCCTGTCCGGGGAAAATTCTGGACAACACGTGATGAGTTCCAATAAGGACACTACCGGTCTGCTGATGAATCACATTTTCTACATTATACAATACTTAATTTATGCTGAAAAATATATGTATATAATGGGTCTTTAGTTTACATCCAGTTCGTATTCTTGATGTAAATAGCTGATATTCCTAAAATTTTATCATTACAAAACCTGTTCATAATGCGAATCAATCAAATGGAAAACAGTTTAACTGTAAACTCGTTATAGTAATATTTGATTGGGCGATTACATTCCTCATTCCTAAGGATAGTAGGCCAAAAACCAATTCCGTCTGGTAGACATGTACAGCTGAACAGCATTTTGTTGAATCCTTTATTAAATTATGAAATTGGATAGTTTCTCTCCAGCTCCATGAAGATGTTCAATAGCACGCTCCTCACCGAAAAAGTTGCTTGGCATTTCCTAACGTCGTTTTCTACATTCTTCGATTAACTCTGATGATAAAAATGGTAGGTCGAATCGCGTCATTTCGTGTGACTGACAGTAGTATTGCTGTGTTGTTCAACGTCTAATTAAATAAAATGGAATTGCGGTTTACTTCATGATCGCAAACTTAATTAAAATAATTGTTGCCACGACCAGCGCAACTGATGATTGTTTACTCGTATTACCTAAATAAAGTAATTTTCTTTACAGATTTGTTTTGTTAGACCATGTTTCTTCAACTTTAACCGGTTAGATCTACTCAAAGTTCATTTTTAACAAATTCCAATGAAATTTGTGATATGCTCCAAAATAAAAGTATTACGAAATATTTACAAATTAAGTGTTTCATTTTATTTAAGTGAGCAAATGTTTTATTACATCCATCTGTCGTTATTAGCATGCTTCATTAAGTGTGTCCGTATAAGTGCGTGATGATCGAATTACCGCGGTTAGAGACTATCTTTCGGAAACTTGTATAATGCAATATTAGATGTCTATTTGCTTGCGCCTCAATGCAGATTCTCAAGATTTAATTTCTTGCATAATGCATTTAAATTAACACTAATGCAAAAGCAAACTTTAATCCAAATCTAAAAAAGAAAAAACGAAACCTTATATTTTATGTTTCATTGAATTTTTAACTTCAATATTTAAATGTAACACCAACTAATAAATACTTATCGTCAAGCATAATGTTGTAGACGACTGAATTTTAATGGATTTAGGACATAGTAAATACCTAGTTTGTGTGGACCGAGGGTAAGTAGACTAATATAAATTACTTTTGACTTCCATGACCTTTAAGAATTTAAGAACAGGCAAATGTTGTAATGCAGTGGTGGTTCTCTTTGTTTAACTATGTTTGGTATTCTGTCTGTCCATGTTTTTTTTGTGTGCCTATTGTTGATGCAAATGTTTCTCTCTTTTTTACGTTCTTGCTGATCTGGCCAAGCGTACAAAATTAGTGCCATAATCTGGCGAGCATCATCGTGGTAGGACGAAACGCACCAGATCGCGTGACTGACAGTAACTTCGCTGTTTTACGACTGGTTAGATAAAATGGAATAGGCGTGTATCGAATCCTCGGAATCTTAATTTGAGGCAATGACTCAAGATGATAATATGAGTTCCACGTTGTTTTCTCCCAGGATGCCTTTCTTTTCTTGTTTCTGCATTTGTTTGCCCTTAATTAACCGTATGCGATTAAACTGGTGATGCATGCACTGATTGCATCTAACACAGTAGATAGAAGTACATTCTGCTTTTATTTAATTAAGGTGAAATTGAAGGATTTGACCATACATATTTCTTGACAGTACAAACCAAAAAAAATATAATAATGTGAGTTAAACCTCTCGACTAAATCGTATTTATCTGTTTTGTATACTTATATTGTAGTTGCTAAAATTGTTGCTGTCGGGATTTTAAACATGTTGTATGTGTGATAGACTTTTGCAGTTTATCTCCTACGCCACCAGAACTGCGTACTACATCAATAGTGTAGGATATAACCTCTCGTTTTTTAGTTTCTGCGTTATTTAGGTTGATCTTAATCAGTATGGCTGTGGGCATAAATGACTAATTAGCCACCGCTGAACTGTCGTTTTAGAAGAATACAATGCCACCTGGGGATGAGAATTTAAGTTAATTTGCAATGGCTTGATTTTATCATACATATCTTAGTTGAACAAAGTAAAAACTGCGTAAAAAGACAAAAAACAATCATAAAGTAGCCTGGTTTCGCCTCTATTGAGCACTTCTGTTTAGGTACCAGTTTTATCGCATCTGAGAGTTGAATAATAATGCACTTGGTTAAAGCTTGTAAATCAACCTACACGCCACTGACACCGGTCATAGTATAAAATTTATTTTTCCAATAATTTATGCCTTTAGGTCTTTCTTTTCTTAGATATATCCTGTTGGGAATCGCTTTTGACAGAAAGTGTTAACCAGCCATCTCCGATCTTTCATTATAATAAAAACAATATGTCAAACGTGTCAGTGAAAAGAAGAAAATTGAAACATGATATTAAATACTGTAACAAAATTTAATATCTAGTAGAAAACAGAGAAAAATGTTTAAATATAATTAATTGCACGAGGGTGACAACACTAATTTAAAACTTGATTGACAGAATTGCCATCACCATTTTCGCAACCAATGGTTGTTTTATTATCCACTATTTTCACCTATATGTACACAGACGTGTGTTTAATTACGCGCAACTGGCTACTTCGCAGTAATAAAAATAGCACACCCGTTCACACGTACGCCTATCTATTGAATCGTCAGCAGATGTTATTAGATTACTGAAATTTCACTTTAAATATTGTAAACGTGCAGACACATACACCCACCTATCTAATGACCATTCAGATATGCTTAAGAGATCTAACAGGAAGCACAAATGAAGCAACTTAAACTAAATTTATCAATTGACTTATGGATTATCAAAGTCTTGGCCATTCACGTAATCTGAGGGTAACGTTAAGGCAATACAGGCGGATTGATTGATCTAGTATCAATGAAGAAGTCAAAATAAAAAGTAACGGATTTAATGGTAGGATTTAGAAAATGTTTTTAAAAAAGCATCAACATGTTAAAGCAAAACAGGTTAATATTTTCCAGAATAAATTGATTTTAGTTAAGAAAAATAAATGGCTACCAACCTAAAATTCGGGAAAGATGAGCCTAGGAAACACAGTCTTCAGCAATTCATATCCAAATGTTATGAACGAATGAGCAGATTCACCTGTCATGCTATGCAGCAATTCACGTCAGCATGTCACGAGCAAATAACTGGATTCAAATCGTTCGAATGTCTCGGGCACACACCTGGTTGACTTCAATACGAAATGACTTCTCAAGCATTGGCCTAACCAGCCCTAAATGATGCTGCCTTGATTACATTCGCCGACGTAAAACAGAACAGATCCCGGATATGCCACATTGTAGTGGTCAACGCCTATTTGTCCAAAGGAATTTGCTCAAAAATCACATATCCGTATTGACTTAATGGCTTATGCTAGATGGAAACGGTCCTCTAGTTATGAAAAAAGTCTGTGAGCTCGATTTAGCTGCGTAGGATGATGGAGTAATTTGGCGTCATTCAACAGGCGTTGACCCCTAAAAGCTACAAATTAAAGTTGTATCGTATTTTCGCTGGGCAATTGCTATTGCAAATTGACCACACAAATAGGAAACCGCAAGCTGTATAAGAACAAGGAAAATTTCTTATTTTTAGTGTGCAAAATTTGCTATTTATTCAACAATCGCGAAGCGTATTTGACCAACACCTACTTCTTTTAATTAAAGGTCGTAACTGAAATTAATATTGTATTAAATATTTGACAAAATATAATTTAAATTAGGCCTGATATTTTTGTTATCGAATTTCTTTGAAATCTTGATATTTGGCGCGAATTAGCCTATAAGGTGTATTATAGTAGATAAAAATATACTTACCTTACCTTGTGTGGACAGATTTGCTATGGTCTACGCCTTAAAATATGAGTAAAGTTTTGATTGAACAACTTTTCTTGGTTAAAATTCGCTTGCAGAAAATTCATAACGTTCTATTTAAACTGTTTATTGCAGAACGCAAAACTCTTTCTGTCTATCCATTAAAGATGCCATTTTCTCGTATGTCTATGTGGACAAATTATTACGAAGGATATTTTTTGTCTACCTATATTTTGTTTAACTAATATTAACAACAGTTAGATAGAAAATAGTTTTTAAATCGAAATAAGTCTTCTTTTAGGGAGTCAGCGTTTAGAATAGCGTGACTAATGTGAACAGGAAAAGAAAAAATAGCCAACGCAAAATCTAAACACATTGCACGAATAATAGCTCTTGAACAATGAGGAGAAAACAAACCTTACTTCGTTTTGTCCAAACGTATGAATGATAGGGAAAGATAATTGTTAGAAGTAAAAAAGACATCATTAATACTGAAGAATTAGTGGCGAGTTGAATCTATAGTGATACATCCTTAACTGTAAACATAAAAGCACTGAAGTGTTTTGGGAATTCGTAGTATAACATGAATAAATTGGCACAAGTAATACAGTGGTTGAACACATTGGTATAAGAAGAATCTGACTTGCAAGCAAAATTGCGAAGCTTAATTTCTCCAACCTTTTCGAAATTTATAATTGGTTATTTAAATCGAGTTTGTGAGCTCGAAGTAAACACAGATCGCATTGCACTTAAACAGTTCCCGAACAGCATGGCTAAACTATCGCCACTCACACATACTGACGTGTTTCGACGTGATTGACGTTAGTTTTGCCATTTCGTTCTACGACTAGTTAAATACAAAAGGATAGGTGTTTACTTCAAGCTCGCATACGTGATTTAAAGAATTGTTACCAACTCACATGCAATCATTGATTGTTTAATTTTAAAATTAGTTGTGTGTTTAATGGTGAATTTAAATTTCGACGTAGCTTTAAATAAAATTTTTAACTTTTTGCCTTAGACGACTCTTCAAATGGGTTTGAAAAGTAATCAATCTCAAATTCAAATCTATTTTTACATATTTATTCCCATGATTCTTGTGGTTATTTAGATTTGAGACGGGCTTTATTCCTTAGATTCTTAATCGTTTAATACGAACTAAATTTGATCGAATTCTTCGTCAACAAATAGTACAGTATCTAACATGAGTCTTGATGTAAACATGCAATACTTTGTTGTACAGTCAGAGAAGGATCATCACTCGGTTAATAGATTTTGTGCTTATGCACATGAATCAAATTTAAAAAAATGGAATCATTGTGTGATGAAGAACAAAACTAAGTAGTTAAATGTTAAAATTTTATTTAAATATAGCCCAAAAATACAAAAAAAATATTGTCTTTTCAGGCATCGTTCAAGTAACAATATTTTAAATCATTCGCAACCAAGCGGAGATACCAAATATAGTGGTTTAAATCTAATTCGATTTATGCGCAATGTGATGATTGGTATCTACTTAGTACAAGAGGTTTACTATTCAAATTTAAACAACAAAAATAACCAAGCTATATGCTGCAAATAATAGCTATAGAATTTTTGTTGTAGAAAAAATATAGATACATTTTGTAGTATATATTGCGTCCCTAATATCGATTTAAATCAAATAGAACCAGAAAGGATTGACAATGGCAGCGCGAATGGAATTGTTATATATTTATATAATGTGGGTACATATAAATATTTTAATATCCGTACATATTAATATATATATTCTAAATGTATATTAACATATATTGTATTAACATATGGAGGAAATGTTATAAATTTATATATTATGTGGGCATATATATAATAATAAATAAATATTAAGATTAAATTTTTAAATATAAATAAATATAGATTTATATACACACATATATATATATATTATATAGAGTATAATATAATATAAATATATATGTTGATAGTCCTTATTTATTTTGATTAGAGACATATGACTCAGATATTTGCTCATAATATATATATATATATATATATATATATATATATATATATATATATATATACAAAATGTTATTTACCAATATACATGCGCAAGTTGTCGATCAACTTAAGTAGGCCGATCTACCAGACGGTTAATTATTCGAATGAGAGAACATTGTAACCTAAACGCCTGTTTTAAATCAAATGATGAATACACGTCTGAAATTGCGCAACACTTCTTTGAAACATCACACCCATTTTCTGAAGACTTAGTAATTAAAATAATTACTAAATGCAATAACAAAAGGGAGCTAGCCACATACGAAGCCTTATGGATAATACAATTTAACAATAATTGATTGCGCGGGTGGTGGTAACAATGCTTTAAATCAAGTTTGCGAGCTAGAAGTAAACACCAAACCCATCGACTGGTTAAACACGATGGGTTTGGTGTTTACTTCAAGCTCGCACACTTGATTTAAAGCCTTATGGATAAACAAATTGCAGCCGGATTTATGCAAGCAAAAGAAGCATGTTCAGACATTGAGCTTGAACCTGAGTTGACGCACGAAGTTGATTGGTTTTCTTTTTTCACACTTTCTCCATTTGTACATATTTCTATCTTGTTTTTGCTTTACAATTTATATATAAAGACTTGTTCATTAGTAGATACTTGAGAAAATATGAGGAAGAAGCTTTTGTTGTGTCTGATAAAATTTCTTTTTATTTTTGCTTATGAAAAGGGTACTATGAATTTTATTAAGGCTTCATTTCACAAGAATATATATATATATATATATATATATATATATATATATATATATATATATATATATATATATATATATATGAAAACGTTTCTTTAAGTTTTATAAACTTAGACATTTATATTTCGTATATTTTATATAAGGTGTGGTCGTAGAAATATATATATATATATATATATATATATATATATTTATATAAACTCAGACTGTGTCCTATATTTGTTTATATATATATATATATATATATATATATATATATATATATATATATATATATATATATATATATATATATATATATATATATAGCTATACAGCAGTTGTTTTGTGGGTGTATTTATATGCTCAGTGAATATGCATATAGTGAGTTAAGTTACTAGGATCACTTCTTTGTTTGAAACAATTAGGGAGTTAAATATTAAAATATGAATAGATTTGTTTTGGTAAGAGGTTGCACTTGTGGCTGCAATTATACACTCATTGAAGGGAAATTACAGTGATTACTTTTTTTCCTACTGACGATTAACTAAATAAACGTATGCGATGTCGGCATATGCGTGCGTTTTTGACTGATTGAAAAGTGATTACGTAATGCACGTTAACTTGCATCCAAGTGAATAAAATTGATCTCGTAACGCCTACTGACGATTTAATTGATAAGCGTATACCATGCTGCTGAGTGTGGGCATGCGTGAAATAACTAATTACTTCTCAATATTTGGTAAACGCGCGCGCATACACACTTATTTATGGCGTACACTTATCCTGCGAATTGGTAGTAGGTGTCGTTAGATCACTTTACTTCCACCTCTATGAGTGAGCACGTCAAATTATTGCTGTGGTGAACAGGCCGTTGTAAAAGGCTTCCGAAACAGGATGTCTAAATATCCGGAGTAAAAATGATGACAACTGAAGCAAACGCTGTTTCACACGACTATGGCCAAGTAAGCAATCTATTCCATGTCGCGCACCAATTATCTTTTACGCTGGAGAATAATTTTGACCTGTTGCTGTTTTTCTTTTAAAGTTCCCTTCTAGGTTTTCTGTTTCTTTTTGCCGAAGTGTTTAAGCACAATCAACTTAATCATTTTTTCTTCTATTGCATTGAACTATCTTAAGTAGCGAAATAAATAACTTTCTTAGACAGTGTTGAGTTCTATTCGGTAAACAAGCTATTTCTCTATTTAAAGTATTAATAAACGGAAATGAATTAATTTATTATAATAAACACGTTATTTACTATATAGATTGTTGTCTTGAAAAATGCTATTTTCTAATTTATTTTTGAATAGTTCAGAATTCTGTCATCAAAATTTTTCCACAATTTATTCGTTGACCTTCATTACTCAGACCATTTTCTTCCAAGACTGCTTGGATATATTTTCAGTCGTCATTCCGTCTGGTGCTACGAGAAATACTTTCTCGTTGTAAAAGATAGTGATGGCCAATCACCCAAGATGTAATTTGGACTCTGGAACTACAGAAGAAGATTTGGATGCTGTTTGGATGTTCAAATATTTTGGTGGCTTTGTCAATTAATGTGACAATATGAGTGATGTTGTGGATATGCAGCTCGCTATTGCTACAAAATCCTTTCATAGATATTGCTAATTTTAAGTAAATTGAAAATAACTTCCTCCGCTCTAAATTTGTGTGAACAGTGAATCTATACCTGCATTCTAGTTATAACAACATTTTAAAATAATAACCAAATCTATTTTCAGGAAAAACAAATTATTGCATAAAATATGAAAAGCAGTACATCCGGTAGACTTTTTGTTCTTATTTGAAACATTTTAAGTTTTCTCAAGGATTTTTATATAAATGAAATTTTATTGTAGCGTGCGGCATTTGTGGTTAGTGCAACGGATTACGTAGCAGACGTGCCCAGGTTCGAACCCTCTACGCGGCAAATTATGGACAGTATGAGAAGAGTTTCCTATAAGGACGAAACCGGTCTATTGGAGAATCTGCCTTTTCTTCATTACAAATTACTTATTTTATACTGAAAAAAAAAAAATATAAATATATGTAATTGGATTGGTATTTATATCAAGATCGCTAGCTTATATTAAATTATTGTTATCACCACCCACTCGACTAATGACATTTGATGAGTTTAAATATTTCAGTTTTTGATTCCGTACGTGATATTACCCGCAACATTTGAAATTGTTGATACCATTTCAAGTCTATAACAATGTGCTATTGATTTGATCTGGTTGTATTTTAATTATTGAATTAACCTTGATGTTTGGTCGTGTTAAATATTGATCAGTTACATTCTTAAGAAATCTCTATTGAAAGCGTTGCCTGGCAGTGTGGTTAGTTGGCTTAGTACATGGTTGGTTTTGGGGGAATCGGATCCCTCTTTTCTATATGCTCGTTCTGTGTATTGCACCAATTTATTAATTGTTATACTTTGCTACATTTCAACTCTAATTTTGTTTGAATTTCTTCAGTTATTGTTACTGTTATAACTTTTAAACGAGATAAATCAACAATGAATGAAGCATCCGCATTTTAAAGCTAATGTTCTGCATTTGATGCTTACGATTAAAGTGAGACATAACATCTGAGCAACTTTTTGGACTTACGTTTTTCTAGAAATATTAACTGCATAAAAGAAAGAAGGGACATATATACATCAATCACCATGCGATAGTATATGAAAAATAATTTTCGTTTATATACATTTATACACAAACACTGGTATATATATATATATATATATATATATATATAGAGCCTTGTCCATTTTATATTTACTATGGTAGCTTGTGATTGAGAGTTTAATACTCGTAAGTTTGACTCGACCAGTTTTATTATTCTGCATACTCATTTGTTGATTATTTTGTAATTATCGCTGATTCTATATAATATTGATACTTCTAGCACTATAAATAACTTGGTAATTTTTTGTACTAAGTTTAGGTCGGGGAAATATCGATACTCCGAATTGTTTGTTTGTGAACTAGTCGTTAAGCACAGACAATAAGTACCAGCCTAGGACATTGGTTTGTACTAAGGAACATGATATAACGCTTGTCATATAGTCCCGCTTATTTATCATCACTATTATTATTTAAAATATAAAGCTGGCCTATATTAAACTTGTGTCTTAATCATATTCATGGTATGGTATTATTGCATAATATTAAAGCATATTTATTTGCTCGCTGAAATGTACTAAGTTCCAATTATATTATTGTATATTATTATTATATATTATATTATTATTATATTATCTGTGTCATTATCTGGGATATTCATCGTGTTCGTCCGTTTCATTTTATCATTCTATTAATAGGCAAGCTTAATTAATGATACTATCTCAACATGTTCAGTTCTTATTTCCTGTGGATAATTCGGATAGCATAGAGATGCATTACACAAAACAGACTAAAGTATCAATTGCAAGTAGCCTTTAAACTAGGGGAGGCAAGATTATTCAATGTCACTATATTCCAAATTAAAACAAAAAAATCCATAACCAAAAATACATAACATCTAAGATGTGGAAACCAATGATCCGCAATTATTCCTAGCTTAAAAAGAGATCCGTTAATCATTTAGCCTTTCGTAAAATCGATGCTATGTGGTTTCAAGTTTACTTAAGTCGATAGGAAAATTGCTAGATTTTTAAAGTATTATCCCTGAGTTTTTTTCATTAATTTATAAATTTTGTTCCATTTTTGTTGAAAACATATCGAAGCTGTGTTATGTAGACCCTGAATCGTAAATTTTAGAGATAGCTTTTTCAGAATATATCTTAGGAGGTTTTAGTCTCCATTTTAATTTATTAAAGATTCATACGAGATATATGGATTTATGCGGGAGATGATGTTTGTATAATATACACATTTGCTTATTTTGTCATGTTTTGTTGCCTTATTACCGAGAGAAAACCAAGATGGGCTCAAAGATTGCAGATATATAAAGAAATAGTACAACATCCTGTTTTTTGACAAAAAATATGTCACAAATATTCTAAAATTATTTCGCCATAATGACTAATATTTCTCTTAAGTATTGCAGTAGTTTAAAGAATGATATTATTTGCAATAAATCGTTTATATCTAGATCGAAATCTTGATTTAAATAGTTCAATCATCGCCTGCGCAACCAATATTCATTTAGGTAACACTCGGTTTTATACACACGCATATATATATATATATATATATATATATATATATATATATATAAACATGTCAAATATTTTCCTATATACTATTATTTTGTTAAATGCACGAATATAGAATTTGTGTTAGTTTACCACGAGTACAGGCAAATAGTTACGAAATCAAATGGAAAATTTTCTTTAGACGAATCATTCGGCTGAATGATTTATGTTATGATTACTATCAACTATTTTCTTTTTGATTTATTTACACCCATATATACCGAATCATATTGTACAGTTACATAGTTACACGTAAAGTAATATCAGAGAATATAAGCGGATCCGAAGATTCTGAAAAAACTTTAAATCAAGTTTGCGAGCTTGAAGTAAGCATCAATCCCATTGTATTTAACCAGTCGTCGGACAACATAACAAAACTACCGCCAGCCGCAACGCACTGACGCGTTTCGACCTTCTATGATCATCATCAGAGTACGACGGCAAACTGACTGGCGAGGATCAAACCGCATTAAATATATGTGGAAATCAAAGTTAGATATGCGGCTCTCACCTCTAGCAGTCTCGCATACATTGAACTTGACTGGAAATGTCAGCTGCACAATTTCTATGCAGTCACGAACATTAACTGTTTGCAGCTTTCGCCACATATATATATATATATATATATATATATATATATATATATATATATATATATATATATATATATATAGGCAATACAATTTAACAATTGTTACCACAACCCGTGCAATCAATTATTGTTAAATTGAAAATACATTACTTTCGAAGGAATTTAAGTAAAAAATATATTAATATTAAAATTGAAATGTAAAAGTCTCATTGCACTCGAAAAGCTGATATATTTATACGCCTGATACTTTACTGATTATACGAATAACGCATGTTTTTATCTTTAAACCTATAGATTGATAGGGTCTGCATTGTAATAAAGTTATTTAATCGATCTATTAAGCAGTACACATAATAGACTAGTATTCTGAATTTAATTTCAATTCATATTCAATATCTCCGTCACAAGCAGATAATTGCCTGTTTCAATCTCTCGCTGTTATAAATTTCTGTTTGATTTGTTTTTGAAATTATACGTTTTCTCATATTAAAATCCCCATGTTGACAAATTAGAACAAATTTTATGCGATAAAACACGTTTCTTTATGATTTCTCCTCGCCATCTACAAATGAATTTTATATAAATATTTATATATATATATATATATATATATATATATATATATATATATATATATACTTTTATATATGTATATTTATGAAAGGAAAGACAAAAAGAAAATTGTTACTGCGAACATGTTTGAGCAAGAGGACGGTTGAATGGGTTTTGGGCATTATTTTCGGTTCAGGCTTAATGACCTAACATTCTTTTCTGCTCGAATACGTCTGCCGCATTTTCATGTCTACTGCGCTTCATTAATTGATAGCTCACCACTGATATTTCATTTGGAATTTATCCGAAAATCCCTATCTGGATAATATAGGTGCTAGGTCTCAACGCGTTTTTGAACAATTGCGCATGTGAATTAACTATTTGATTTGAAGTAGGAATTTAAATTGAAATTTTCTTTTACTCAGAGTATTTGCCACCTGGTCAATTGACCTACGTAAATGGATCGACAACTTACGCATGCAGTCTGATAAATAATGTTTGAGGTCGATAATAATCGCAGTTTTACTTTAATTTCTGACAAAGGCAGATAAGTTAAATTGTATGTATCTGATAAAAAATCTTTTAATTTTCAAACATACGAATGGTATCATGAATTTTATTAAGCCTTGCATGAAAAAGAATAGAAACATTAGCATTTTAAATATATCTAGAGCAATAGAATAGGAACTATTTCTTGCAAGTGATAATATGTAATGTATAATCGAATAAATCTCTTCCTATTCTTATACACAATAACAAATGTACTAGCTTTGAATGCTTGTCAGTTGGACAATCTGAAATTAAGCAACAATAATTAGACACATAATATTTTTTATTTTCGGGTAAAAGGAACTGGGCTGTAGCAATTTCATATACTAGAATGCTAAATGTAAAAAAGCCCTACGTGTCTTCGTATTAACTGTCTGCAGATAGCCGCTGTCTTATGCAGTGCACTTTATTCCTGTTGCCGATCGTCATTACAATATTTATGAATGCGGCATCTTGGAACGACTGTTTATCGTAGCAGTTGCTCGAGCCAGTATTGACAATGGGGATGAAAAATAATTGTAATTGTTTCATTGAGACTTGGAAGACTTCATTTCAGTAGTTTTAGCACCTCTCGTATGTTCATATACTAACATCGTTTTGTTTTTTTAGATATTTACATAAAACGTATTTATGTGGAAGTTACGCGTTTACTTTTTAATTGATATTAATGTTTACTCTAATCATCTATTATGGAGCAAAAATTCATGCAAGCGTAGGTTAATTTCATTACTTATAGTCCCGTAGAAATGTTTCCCTGCATTGGATAATTAATTTAATCATTAATTTTTTTAAATATCAAAATTAATAATGCTTTTCTTTTGTAACTATTCGTTTTCTTTGCCTTGTTATCGCAAAATAAAAACATTATTTAATAATCAGAAAATAATCAGCAATGAGCCCAATGTAATTGGTGTCATCAATGAAATATAATCTCGGAGAAAGTTTGATTTTTTGAAAGCGTTTTATCAGTCATAAAATTTTATTATATGAGGACTCACTTTAGACATACATTGATTTTATACAATTTAACATTATTTCATTACACAGAGCGTGACAAAAATTTTAAAGTCATTTATATAATTAAACGAACATTGGTTGCGCGGGTGGTGATAACAATTATTATAATCAAGGTTGCGGTCTTGATATAAACACCTGACCCATTAATTACTTACATATGTCAGTATAAACTAAGAATTGTATAGTGTAGAAAAGGCAATTCATCCAGTAGACCGGTTTCGTCCTTATTGGGAACTCATCAAGTACTGGCCAGAATTTGCCGCGGACGGGATACGAACCTGGGCACGTCTGCTTCGGAATCTGGTGCTCTAACCACTGAGCTATCCTGCCGCACACTACACTACACACAATTTTCAGTTATATACTAACTAATGTAACTTGGTTAGTCAATTTTTCCTTTAGGTGGAGCTCATATGGCATCCATTTAGACCCAAAGTTCCAACTAACCATGCCCAATCTGTCATTACTGAACAGACACCACATTACATGCGGAATTCTGGCCAGTACATGATGAGTTCCCAATAAGGACGAAACCGGTCTACTGGATGAATTGCCTTTTCTACACTATACAATTCTTAGTTTATACTGACATATGTAAGTAATTAATAGGTCAGGTGTTTATATCAAGACCGCAACCTTGATTATAATAATTTTAAAGTCAGGTTTGCGAGCATGAAATGCACACCAATCCCATTGCATCTAGCTATTTTAATAACATGGCAATCCGACGGTCAGTCAAACGCACCTACGCCTTTGAGCACTCATTGGTAAACCGATTAACGAGAATCATAACGCCATGTGGATGCAAGGTATGAGAATCAGACATGTGGTACTCACCACAGGTAATCTTACATAATTTATACCTGAATGGTAATGTCGTCTGCACAATTTCCATGAAATCACGAATATTTTCTTTCTGTAGTTTTTGCTACAAACATTTAATTTAAACAATTAAACAAATATTGATAGCACCGGTGGCAACTGAATGAGTTCACGTGCGAAGTTTCAATAATAAGTTACGCAATTGCAGACCATTCGGATTTTACACAGCCGCTTATATTTCACAGCCCGTTAATTCTAATTATAAATCTTCTGGTTCATCGGGACTTGATTAGTTGATCAACAACTTACACATGTACATAGAAGTAAACATAAACGGCTGATTTTTTATAATTTCACGTAAACGCAAATGAGTAATTATGTAGAACGTGCGTAATTTGGCTATAAATGTGCATGTTCAACACATTTTTTATTTATTCTTTTTAATGCCGGATACAACGGCTATCCTATATAAATATATAATTATCAATGTGATTGTCATCTAATTTGGTCCTGCGAACCTCTTTTTTCTCATAAACTTCTCTCTTAACAATTGACAATATCAACTGCACAGTATAGTCATTAGACGATAAATCCTTTTTTGCATCATTATATTTGATATGATTTATAACTTTATTAACTCAAACAATCATTAACTGCGCGGGTGGTAAAAGCAATTCTCTAAATCACGTTTGCGAGCTTGATCGACAGTAGTTTTTATTGATTGTTTGACTGGTAAAATGCAATTTAATTTGTGATTATATAAAAGCAAGGTTTATAGAAAGACTACTAACTTGTTTGTCATTTCTTCATAAGTGGCATCACGAGCTAGTCCTATATTTGAATAAAATGACACAAAACTGTCAAAATGTGAATTCTATGAAGACAAGGTGGGTTTATAGTAAGTTAACCTTTTAATTTGCCATCATCAGAAATTCTACTTAGAAAAACAGAAAAAGTTTTCCCGAAAATTGATAACACTTACTGATATATTATTTTTGTGACGGATTTTAAAATGACCAAGCAATATCTCCGCTAACACCAGAGATCGAGTGTTATTCATTTACACACCTACAACTTGCCTAATATTACGAACATTAAAATGTGTTTTAAAAAAATTTCGAGCATACCTAAATATGCTTGCGTAGAATGTGAGTTGGCACCTGAGTTTTTAATATTTTTGTCTATTGCTTGAATTACTGATCTCATAATTTCGTTAGATGAATCATTTGTCATCAAGAATATCAAACCAATTATCTCATCATCTTAGTTATATCATGTATAATTTCAATTTTGTTTAAAAAAGGGCTTTAGTCAACGCTTAAACTCATAAAATATTTTATAGTGGTTCAAGTATTCGATGGTGCATAGAACGGTGAAATACTTATTGATAATTATTATACCAATAGGCAACGAATTAATTCTGAATTTAAAAAAAATAGTCACAACCTTCAATAAAAAACATTCATAACATTTGCATATACAACAATAAACAATATTCGTGAGATTTGCCGGAATATTCAATGATAAAGACAAGAGAAACATAAATTTGGGTATCTTAATCAAGAAAATTATTTGCAGATTTACTTTCACATTTTCATTTCCAGTTAACTCTAATCGTCAAAGCGAGTTAGTAAAGGATAGAAATTCTGAATTTTTAACATACAGATTACTATCAAGTACTCAAATATAATTACTTCATGTTTATAGTTATACTGATCAACTTTCAAGTCTTAACTAAATCCACCTCTATTCGTTCATTACGATGAGAATACTGTTTTAAATGTAAAAATCGAGCATGATGCCTATACATTGTTTATCTGATATTTGCAAATTTTACTGACAACAAGTACATTGATCTAGATCCTTCAATTAACAAATACCGTCGGTTACGGGAGTGGAAATTTTATGTTGCTAAATATATGCAAAATTAATTATTGATTGAAGCGCATGACACGTGACACCTCTCAACAATGGTTATGTTCGCGTTACGCGGAAAGCAGTTGGTGCTTGCACAGAAGCTCTTGGAAACGAAAGTCTAGCAGCATGTACTTTTATTCAAATTTTGTCCGAAGTAGGGAAAATTGAAGGCATTCTCGCTTGAATATAAATGATAATGCTATAAATACCAATTGAATTATTTCGACACTCCAGAACTTGTTGTTTATTTGTAGAATGCGTAACATCATTCATTGGTGTTCAATAATTAATTGAATCAATCCGCGCGCTTCTCATTAGAATTAGATTTCAAAATAGCCTTCGATGTATGCATAGATAAGTTTTAAAACTGTCTGCGTAGTGTTATGACCATTAAAACTTTTTTAATGCAGTACCATTTTACGAAGTATTAAAATAAACTAAGTTTTAAGACAACTTATCTGTATAATTTAAATCGAGTTTGACATTTCGATATAAACAGCAGTCCTACTAAATGCAAAGATTCATCAGTATAAACTAAGCATTGTATAATGTAGAAAAGGCAATTAATCCGATAGGCTGGTTTCATGCTTATTGGGAACTCTTTACGTACTGTCCAGAATTTGCCGAGGAGAGGGCTCCAATCTGAGGACGTCTGCTTCGATGTCTCTGATTCTATATACTCGGTACCATGCCGCATCCTTCACATAATTTTAAAGAACACGAATTGTCATTTCTATACACAAATAACACACACACATATATATATATATATATATATATATAAAAATATAATGAGTTTGGTGCTTATATCAAGCTCGCAAGCTTGATTTAAATAATTGTCACCGCTCGCGCGAACAATAATTGTTTAAATATACGAATATTTTGAATTGCTCTTCTATTTTATACTGATACATTTAAAGCCATAATCGCACTATTTCAGGAAGCCACCTAGGAATCTCACATGTAGCACAGGGCACCTTTGTAATTTTTATGCCTACCTGATCTCGTTTTGACAGTGAAGAACTTACACAACTGGCTTAAGCCAAATAAGAAATTGTATTCGAACGTTTTCTTATGCATAGTTAAACAAACTAGTCTATAGTCTATATGACCAAATGAAATGAAATGCTTGTAGGATCCTGCTATATATGCTTATTGGATCTAGAGATTTAAAGTTCAAAGTGTAAATTATAACAGATTCATTTAATGGATTATTTGGTCAACATTGAAAGCCAAGTTAAATTTAGGAAATCTTCGCTTAAGAAAATAGCATTATATGCATCTAGCAGTGATTGGCTTATAGCATCGAATTCAACATTAGACAAATTATTTTACCTACTATAATGTTGTAATGTTGAAGACGAATTATTTAAACTAAAAAAATGGCAAAAGCAGTCTGAGAATATGGAATTTTAGTTTAAAAGGCAATCAACTTTACGAACACAACACGAGTGAAGATGACTTCTGAGTGTTTACGTTTACGCAATGAAGGTTAAGAAGTGTCCAACATTTGGTAAATTTACATAATTCTCTCGAAAATGACAATATGCAAATAGAGTGCAGTCTGCCTACCATAATTCTGCCTCAGCATCAAAATTGTTAGCTTTCTTGTCTAAAAGATGATGCCAAATGTAGGAAATTTCTTTACTTAAATATCTTAAGCAAACTTTTGCCTCTAATTATTTATGAAGCCAAATTCTATTTCTTTGCTCTTTTTAAATTTTATTCTACTTTCATTTACACAAAGATGTCTTTATTGTCATTTTTAATACAATCTCACCGTTTACTTTATATTGGTAGGAACAATTTTAATTATTTTAACATATTAATTAATTTTAATGCATAAATTTCTTAAAATAGTTATTTATTAAATGAAATAATCTAAGTATTTACTTGAGTTTACCAGAGAATAATAAATTATTAATTTTTGAAATATTTCTTTTTGTGTATAAATTTGTGTTTACTTGAAGTTTTTAATAAACTAAGGCTACAAATTTATTCAACCATAATGTGTAATTTCAACATTGTTTGAAATTTTAGTCAAAGCTCATTTCGAACAAAGTAGCACACCTTGGTAGTCATTAAATGGGTGCTAACAAAACCAACATTATATTTTCCTCAAAGGTAAACAACTTAACAATTTTTGATTGCGCGCGTGTTGATAAGAATTTTTTAAATGATGTTTGCGAGCTTGATTTGAACGCCAATCAAATTGTATCTATCCAATCGCAAACATTGTTTGCACGGGTGGTGATAAAATTTATTTAAATAAATTTTACGGACTTGTGACAAAAACGGCTTTTATTCGATTTAACAAGACATATGCACTGACGAGATTTACCATCAATAACCAATGTGAAAGCATAACAGTATATTTCTTAACGAGGATCACACTGCAATATATTTTCAAAAAAATGCGAAAAATAAAAAATGCGGCTTGTCTTCCTAATAGTCTAGCATACAAAATAGCTGCAATTTTTATTGCTCAATCTCAATGCAATCATGAGCATAACTTTCGTTCAAGCACACTGTATACGCGACTAATTGGGACTAATTGCCTATTATCAGTAAATTGTGCGTACATTTGTAAATTGATCCGCGCTAGCCAAATTTAGAGTCATGCTTTTCTGGTGACCCTGAAAGTTTAGAACGCGTCCTAACGTGCAACTGGCAGTCGTTTTTATATTTTGTGTGACAACTTGAGCTGTTTATTACATTAATTGCAGAAAGTAATAGTTGTCCCTACTCGCGCAATCAATGAATGCATAACTGTAAATCATGTCTGCATGGCGAAAACTGCAAACATGTAGTAGCTATAATGGCACATTAATATGAAAACTTACATTCCAGTCAAGTTGATGATTGCAGTAGTATTGGCTGCAAAGACGGTATTAATGAATCGTAATTTCTGTTATAAACATTGCGGTTTGATATACTTTCGACAAAATGCCATTAAGTGTTGAATATTCAAAGGCAAAATGTGCAATTTTGTGCATCTAATGGAAGTTAAACTTCGTTCGGTAAATAGAGTTTGTGCTTATCTCCGTCGGAAAACTGCATTTACTTGAAGAATACCGCTGTTAGCGCATTACTGAGAAATAAATGGAAAAAAATGGGGCCTAATTATTTAGAGACTTGAAAGACGAGTTGAAATGAATTATAATTTCTGTTCTGGTTTACAATTAAATATTACACGTTAGAAAGTTTAACTAAATTGCTGCATGCGCAATACAATGGTCAATATTGTGCAAAAGATGTGCAAAATTTAAAAAAATTATTTGCTCTAATAATGGTAAAAAAGTGGAATTATTTTTATTTCGCTTATTATTATATTTTTTTACGTAGAGTTTGAAGTGTTAACAAGATTTTACTATACTTATTTCCGTTATATTTTAAATGTGTGCCCAGATCAAGTTCAGACTGTTATATTTTAAATTAGGTTGAATAAATATTTTGAGAACTTTCTAATTGCATTAAAATACGATTTATTTAAAATAAATTATTGGGGTATGGTTGATGAAACTTATGTCTTCCCATAGATGTTTTAACTTTTTTTAATCGAAAATGTTCAAAATTGTCAAAATGCTTATTTTATTCAGCGATAAATATCTATTTTGGAGAGACTATAATCGTATTAACAGAAAAAGTATATTCAAATTAAAACTTTAAATACGATAGATTTTGTTATTACACCTCACTACACTTTTATTAGCGCCGTCAAGCAAAAGAGTTTGCAAAATTGCTTTCACTAATATTTTTAGAGCAAGAACCTAATATGTTTAGAGGAAGATTTAGTATACTGTGCTGAAAATGTGTTCTGCAATTTGAATAAAATTACACACAGCCTAAATGAACATGGCAGCAACCCTAAGTGAACATGAAGTAAATCTATTTAAGAAGAGGGAATATAACCTAGCACAATTCCAAATAGCATAGACGTTACCATTTATAACTTGCAAAAATTTAAGCGGTTTCAAAACCCTCCTGTGGAAATTTTGCAACAGGTAATATGATTATTATAATTTTGTATAATATATATATATGACGTGCATATCTAAAGTGTCTCTACTAAAAAATACTAAAGTTCATAATTCAAATACACAAAAATGGTTGCAGTAAATGAGAATTAGATGATAGCTTATGATGATAAGCGATATTATATTGATTTCGTACACAATAAATATAAAAAACATATTTTCCTGTGATGTGATTATTTTAATCCTCATTATAACATTTGATGCTGTGTTAGATTTTCATAAAAAATTGGGATAATTACGAATTTTTAAATAAATGTTTGTCAGCACCCATTAATATATATATATATATATATATATATATATATATCTATATATACGACAAATCTTCTATAGCTCGAAGATTGTAAGTATTGCTAACAAATCTTAATCAACCCAAAGACTACTTGGTAATTTTAATTATGCATATATCATTATGATTGTTTAAAAATATTCAGAGAAGTAAGAACACCAACTATTTTTGATAAAAATATGTATTTTGAAAATTACATACCTCGCCTTGCTCTACCCAACAAGGTGTTTGTATCCAATGTCCTCAATTATACTCAGGATATTTCGACTTCTGGTTTCGGAAGCCCTTTATCAACTGAAAGAGCATCCCAAAAATAATTTGACAATAATTAAGTCATGTTGTAAATTTAGTTTAAGCTGTTTCATTTATAATTATTGTTAGACCAATGAATTGATCAATGTCAATTCTTCTTTGTATACGTCAGGCCTACTTTATACACTTACTTGCATTCAGGTAAGTAGTAATAAAATAAAAATTAAAAAAATAAAACAATACAGATGAAGTCTTTCTTTAAGATAGAAAAGTCAAATGAAAATGGTCATAAAATGAATTCGAACATTGTCTACTGAAAGAAAGATTATAGTAATCGTGCCACGAAAAGTTGCTTTTTTAGAAATGTAATGGTTTATTATCACGTGCTACCCTACATACGGAATCTAAGTTAATAGATAAAATGAGGTAATATAATCAAGAGTGAAATTATAAGGTAATTCTAAAATTATTGAAGATACATTTAATTACTCTTTCTCCTGCAGGTTTATTGTAATCCAATTTTATTTTCTTTTACTTGAACGAGTTTCTGATTCTGATTCGTGAAACCTTCGCTCCCCACCTTCATTTTATGCAGTTTTACAAATCAAAACTAATGATTTTCCTACGGCTGTTTCATTCATTATGTCATTTGCAGATTTAATTTCAATGGATTCACAAATTTATTTTGTTTATCTATTACAACAAGAAATTGGCATGCGTCTTAAACCATCCCAATTAATATTTGTTGAACATAATACACGATACTGTTAATTAAACGTGCTTAATAGTAGAATGACCAAATGAAATTGATGAACACAAATGACTAAAATGATTCTGACACACAAAATATTCTTTATGAGAAGGCAAAGTTACCAGTAATAATCTATTTGTGATTTGTTAAATATTGCTGATAAAATTAAATTGTGTGTGATAGAACGCACATGTAATATGGCACAGTAAATTTGTGTGTGTCACAGTTGGTTGTGTCATATCAGCACACTGGATAACAACTCATCAATTGTTTCCATATGTGACCAAAGTTTCCGCTTGACTGACAGTGTGTGCAATAAAACAGAAATACTTATTCTAGATGAATTACTTAACCTAACTGAAGAAGACGACAACGAATAAATTGTAGTGATATACTAAAATATAATTCTATAGATAAACAAATAGAAAAGCAACTAAAAGGGGCATATGCAAATGTTATTTGCTATATATATATATATATATATATATATATATATTACATATATTTATAGTAATGTTATAGTAATTTTCTTATTTAATTCTTTGGACAATAGACCGATTTGATGTATATAGTTCAGCTTTCCAATTTTTTCGCAATTCATTTTGGCAATTGTTTAACAGAGCTTCATATTTGATGGCAATTGGAATAATTAATTTGAATGCCATAGTTAATGAAGATATGTGATAGTAAGTTTACATGGACACATTTTAAAGTGAAGTTAAATTGTTTCGAAGTGGAATGTACAATGAGCAAAATGAATGGAGTAGTTAAAATAATGAAGGCCTATATAGTAAATGAGAGAAAGAGAAATCTATAAATGAAAAAAAGGAGATCTAATTCGGGAGACCAACTATAATTAAGGTCAATCAAAAGAGTTAATATTGTGTATTAGGTGTTGCGCAACTACTAACATATTAGTTCAAATATGACAATAAATATAAACCAAAGACAACACGAACCGAAAGTATAATCTCATGAACCGACTCGGCAGCCATAATGTTGATATCGGGTACTAACGCAACATCCATGGTTTTGGAACCGATTACAGGCTCAGTATACATAATATGTATAGTGTGCTTGTTTTGAAATCGCATTTTCGAAGACTTAATATGAAGTTTGCTCTACTACAACAGGTTTACAAATTCGTATTGAAGAAATTACCGTCGAAATTTTCACATTGCTGACCCAAATATATAGTGATTATAGGTCTCCTACAGATAAATCACCAGCTAGCACGAAACAAATGTGCACATTCGATTATACCTTCGGTTAAAGCGGCCATTGGTTTATTTTTATATTCATATTTGAACGAATATGTTACTACTTGCGCACCACCTAATACAAAATTGTATATATATATATAAATATAAATATATATATATATATATATATATATATATATATATATATATATATATATATATATACTTTCCTGCAACAAACAATATAAGATGAAATATTTCGCCTAGGTTCTGATGAAGCAAAAATAGACTGTTTTTGAAATGCGAGAGATGGATTAATTGAAATTGGAAACCGGAAATAATTGGAACATTATCCAAAACACAATCTGCATGAAATTATGCTTTAGGTATTGTTTGTATTTTAGCATGTTATTTTAAAAACAGAACGATATTCCAATACAGCATAAATAGAATATATAATCTCATGTGCGCATGGGTTTGGGATTAGTATCGATTCCTTTTATGATTTGTCAGTGAGCCCGAAATATGTACGTAATGCGTTTCTAACTTACGTTCATGCTGAATTTTGTATATCATTGCAATTGTATTTAAACTTATTTATAGCGTGAGGCAAAATATGCAAAACTGTTATATTCGTGACTGCATCGAAATTTTGCATATGATATTTTCTGTCAGTTATATCAGATTATCCGTACTTTGTATATGCATTTCAGTTTGTTCCTTGTTAATCCGTTTGCCGTCGTACTCTGGGGATGACTATGTATGATTTGAAGCGCGTCATTTCGTTTGATTAATTGTTGTTCTGTCTTATTGTGCAGCTGATTAGATACAATAGGATTGGTGTTTATATCAAGTCTGCAAACTTTATTTAATGAATTGTAAATCAGCACTCGTAGAATCAATGATTGTTTACTTATATGTATGTCGTGGTAGTGTTCTTTACCGCGTAAAAATTATTCAACAAATAATTCCAATCAAGTAAAGAGTACGCGAGTATACTTTGAGTGGGAGCCGAATAATCATGTTTGATTTACTCATACACGCATTGAGGTTCAGTCGTCGTTATTCAGATTGTGGTTTTGCTCTGGTTTGATCATGAGGAATATAATGCATCAATACATGTGATGGACGAGTGTTCTCCTATGCTGTGTGACCGGTAAGATACGATGAATATATTGTCCATTTTAAACTCGCAAGCTTTATTTAAACAATTGTTATCACCGCTGGTGCAAACAGTCACTGTTAAATGTGATAACAATTGTGAGACGAGGTCAGATCTGAAGACTTTGGTTGAGTAGCTGATACTCAGAATGATTATTATACCCAATTCTGGAGAAATTTAGTCTATCTCGAAAATAATTTTGTTTGTACCATTTACGGATTTGATACATACCATGGTAGTTTGGCATTGAAGTCACAATGCTGAAGGCATTTTACGAAGTTGACTATACCTCTGACTGGATAAATATTTGTAAAGGAGATTTAACCGTCCAAGAATTCCACATTTTTTTATGCAATATTTGGTGGATTTGGAATTTTGAGCCGACTTCAGTCAATGCGTCGCCATTGAGAACGAAGTGTATGTATGTATTGAATTATAATTTATGTTCATGTTGAATTTGGCATTTCATTCTCATCCTAGTTGAAGTAGCTTGTCACCTGGTGCGCATTACCTAATACATACTCATTTATATATTTATTTCATCGCAATAGAGAATATATAACTATTGTTAGATAATTAAAGCTTTCTCTTTTTCACTCGTTTGCTGTTGAATTTGTAGTGAAATTCATCTGAAACACAGGAAAACGGAACTATAAAGGTTTATTCATTGAAATGAATAGAAACAATTAAACCCGAGTGTTCATTGGTCAAATAAGTACGATCTTCAAAATTCCACAATTTTTATAGCGAAAGCATATTTATAATAAAGAAATATGAATTCTAAATAAATGTAAATACTGTACGCGGGTCCAAATAATGTAATCTCTAGTGATTGCACGTCTAATATTTCAGCCATTACCGATGCAGTTAGGATTGCTGCTATGCATTTATATACGGAAAACGAAATTTAGTTTGATGTGCAAGCACTTGTTTTAAATCATAAGTCTGAATTATATAAATTGAGTCAAAAACACCCGATTCAATACCAACAACTGAAATATGTTCCATGAACCGAACAGAATGTCATGACTAACTTATGAACAACTAAAAAGTAATTCAGTTTATTTGAAGGATAATTTGCTAAGGGATACACCGAATTATATAAATTATATGATATCATTGTATTTCCTGGACTCTACACTTATGAACTCACCAAAACAAACAGGTAAAGTATGGCCCAGAGTACACCTTTTCATGAAGTTTCACCATCAAAGAACCCAATGTGAACACTTCTGGATGTATAAAGTTCACAGAATTATAGATTGTCAATTTTTCTTTGCTATATAACAAAAAGAATACTAGTATTTTAAGATTATCCAATGATGACAAAGTCAATATTTAGTTGTACTTTAAAAATGTTGGTCAGCCTAGTTGTTACGCCAACGTATACAAGCATATCAGTGTTAGTAAAATTTAAATGCTTTAAATGTTTTCAAACTGAGAAAATGTACATATATGAAGGATTTAAAATTTGGTTAAATCATATTATTAAATGATAAAAGCATGTATTTCATTCACCAAATTTAGTGTTAAAAAGTAATTTTAGGGATAAATTAGATATGTGGCAATTTTATGTCCTGACATGCTTTATCAAAAGTAAGATATTCCAGAAGAAATGCCTTTCAAATAAAACGTGTTTGCGAGGTAGAATAACGATAATTTTGTAATTTGACAATATAAAGAAACAAGTTGAAAATTGTTTATAATTTTGCAGACTAAATCGGTGCCCTGCATTTCATGTTGGAAGAAGAAGCAACGCAAGATTTATACAAAATTAATGGCAAAGTGAGGCGTAACTGTTGTGAATTGAAAACGAATATTCATAGGAAGAATAGCAAACCTGTCACAAAGAAACAATTATAATCCAAGCACCCTTATTGAAATCAAATTTAGCATATGTAAACCGGTAACATCAAGAATTCATAAAATAATCAATTTTGCACATGGACAGTTAAATTTCAACAGACGTGTGAAAATATTTATTTCATATGAATAACCAAAAATTTTTTCGAAAATGACTACAAGTTAATGATAAATTATTTAGATTTTAAAACAAGACAGGTAAGTCAAGAAACGGATGGAAACAGAATTATTATGATAAAAACAGTTTACACATTTTGAAGATATTTTTTGGTATTTTTAGCAAAACGGTAGCGAAACAAACAGAAACATTTAGCAGTAAGCTTTAAAACCAAATAGAAAAATTACTAGTCTTAAAAATGTCGAAAGTAATCAGGGTACCTGGCAAAGACTTGTATCTTACGTGGGTAGGGGAGACAATATTGTCAAATAAGGTTAGCCTAGAAGTACATGGAGCAGCTTGAAAATAATTGCATATTCAGGGTTATGACCTACTGAGGAAATTTCAGGAGACTAGCCCTCAAGTAGACTTGGATGGAGGTAAGAGTTTTTCGAATTTGTAATCGTCATAAAATGACATGGTTCATTACAAAATTGATCGATATAAACACCAGAAGAAGCGTAATACGTGAAAAAATGTATGAAAATCGTCAGGAAAAATAATTATTGGAGCATTATATATTGGTATAAAGCATAAATTAGAGGGATAATATCCAAAATAAAGCTTGAGAAACAAATGTGGAATATAATCCGATTATGCGGACGTAGGATATTTCTGTGTAATTAGCTTATATTGATGTTGTTTAAGTAATATTCCTATTTGAATTATACTTTCAATCTTTAAAGTGTTTGCACATGATCTAATTATAAAATTAAAATTATATCTTTGCTGTAAATTAAAAAAAATCATGCTTATGTACACTAATTGATTATACATAATAATTTAAGTCTTTAAATTAACCATAACTTTAGCGAGTAATAAAATCTAATTAGCTATTTTAACTTCGTCTTTGTCTTTCCCCCTATCTGTCGTTCTCTCTCTTACTTTGTAGACCTTGATAATTTCTAAGTCATTAATTTTGCTAGGTGCGTATATAGTCGTCAACACCCGATCCTTGCAACTTCATCAATGTATCCCTTTATTGAATAGCTGAATAGACTTCACTTAAAACATACATATATTGTCTCTTCCAGTTTTTTATTACAAAAATAATCACAGTGTTAATAGAGTTTTAACAGATATTAGCAGATTATATTCAAATAAAGTTTGCGAGCTTGAAGTAAACACCATTCCCATTTTGTGTTTAACCAGTCGTTGAACAACATAGAAAAACTACCGTCAGTTCAAAACGCGTCAGTATTATTGATTGTCGGTAGTTTGGCTTTGTTGTTCAACGACTGGTTAAACACAAAATGGGATAAGGGTTTAATTCAAGCTCGCAAACTTGATTTAAACAATCGTTACCACCACAGACGCAATCAATACCTGTTTAATTATTGAAGAATTTACGTTGGTCTTCGGAAAACCCTAGAATTGCTGCCAACAAAACTATAATAAGTTACGATATGGAGAACTACGTACAGACCTGCCTAAAAGAAGTAGGATAAGTTACCATACATTGGTGTTAAATATTTTGCTTTGTTTACACGAATATTTTGCACGATGCTTTGATTAATGTAATAGAAATAAAGAGCAGAATCGTCGCGACAGATGCAGATAAACAATTTAATGCAAGACAAAAACGGTGACAAGTCAAATTTAAGCAATTAATAGTTTTAATGGACGCTCGTCAAAATATAATATTTTCCACAAAATGATCAATTATTAGTTAAAATAGAGTTCCAGTCCCAAATTCCATCACCTTGGTGTTGCTAATGAGCATATTGCACAAACGCGTTTTTATGTTCTTTTTTAGTTCTAAGATTATCTGTATCAAACTGAAGGATAGCTGCGCTATTTACGTGTTCGAAAAATGAATGAATATGTTTCAAACTGTTTACCAGATCTAATAGTTCACTTTAGTTAATATATTTCGTAGTTCGGGAACGAACGCGTTATTGGCAGCTTCTACGCAAAAATGCCTAGACAGAAAATGTTTTGTCCCAAATTGTGGCCTCTGCTAGAATATTCATCAGTGTACAGTTTGAGCAATTCACCAAACGTTTGATTGTGATAAACATACTTCAGTACATTCAGTAAATTTTTCTCTGGAACTCGTGCTGTTGGCATATCAATTGCTGTTAGCGTTGAGCGGAATCAGCTGGAATATCCTCGTTTTATTTCAAAGAATAGTATAGTGTGTGTCCATAAAGACAACAAAGTTCACTATTAGGAAAATGGCGTGACACTCTACAACCCACTAGTCGTCAAGCGTTAAAATTTCAATGGCTTCAAGCCAAAATTAAGAAATGCAATTTTTGTAAATTAAACAATGCAATTAAACAATAAATATTTCTTTCCATATTTATTTATTGTGATTTCATCATCACTAGTCAGTTTGCCGTCGTAATCTGATGATGATCATAGAAAGTCGAAACGCGTGTGTGCCTGCGACTGGCGATAGTTTAGCTAAGTTTTCGATGACTGGTTAAATATGATGGGATTGGTGTTTACTTCAAGCTCGCAAACTTGATTTAAAGAATTTTTACCACCACCCGCGCAATCATTGTTTGTTTAATTGTATAAACTATACATGTGTGGAGAAAGCTGCGAAAATTTCCTGTTCCTGACTGCAACCGCCTTTTCCAATCAAGTACAATGTATGCGTGACTACTAGAGGTGAGAGCCGCATATCATATTTTGTCTTTCATACATATTGATTGCAGTTTGATCCTCGATAGTCAGTTTGCCGTCGAACTCTGATGATGATGATCATAGGTGGCCAAAGCGCGTTAGTGCGTGCGACTGGTTAAATACAATAGGATTGATGTTTTCTTCAAGCTCGCAACCTTGATTTAAAGACTTGCTACCAACACCCGCGCAATAGGCGATAGTTTAATTGTATTAGCTGGAAATATGTGGCAAAAGTTGCGAAGATTTACTGTTCGTGACTGCATAGACATTGTGCAGCCGACATTTCCAGTCAAGTGCAATGTATGCAGGACTACTTCAGGTGAGAGTCGCATATCTAATTTTTCTTTCCATACATAGGCATTACGGTTTGATCCTTGCTAGTCAGTTTGCCGTCGTATTCTGCTGATGATTATAGAACGCCGAAACGCGTCATTACGTGTGACTGACGGTAGTTTTGATATAGCTTTAGGCGACTGCATGAATACAATGGAATTGGAGTTTACGTCAAGCGCGCAAACTGGATTTAAAGATGTCTTATGAAATGCGAGCCTTAATAAAATTCATAGTACCCTTTCCAGGTACAAAAATAAAATGACATTGTATCAAATCCAGAAACGCTTCCTTCTCATGTTCTTCTCAAGTATCTACAAATGAACGTCTCTTTATATATAAACTGAAAGTCAAAGCACGATAGAAATTTGTAAACATGGTGAGAGTGTATTAAAAGGAAATCAAACAATTGCGTGTGTCATCTCCAGTTCAAGGTCAATGCACGGACGTGCTTCATCTGCTTGCATAAATCCGGATGCAATTTGTTTATCCATAAGGCCTCGTATGTGGTTAGGTCCCTTTTTGCCGAAATCGCGAACGCTGATTGTAAGTTTCCACAAAGCACATAAGAATATCGGTTTATCGTCAGAGCATGAGAAAGATGATCATCTGTCTTTCTTAATTTAACTATTAAAGAAAGAATCTAATGGTAAATTAAGTAGAACAATTTAACATAAACCAACCTGTTCTGCACAGTACTTGCATTACAGCAGTTTTGTGTCGTTACAATATAAATTATCAAGAGTTCCTGGTGGCATTTAAAGAATTGACAGGTTGATTAGTCAAGATTCAAAAGACAACGAATATGATAAAGCAATTAACGATTCAATGTCTAATGGCTATCCCAGACAATTAATTGAATTAATTATTAACAGGGGAATTAAACAGAAGCAGACGTACGTATGACTGACGGTAGTTTTGCTATGTTGTTCGGCGACTGGTTAAATACAATGGGGTTGGAGTTTACTTCAAGCGGGTAAACTTGATTTAAAACAATGCAATTGTCTAACTTTTAAAATACTGTCATAATGTAGGATTTGCTTTAGATCTAATAAATGAAATGGAAAATTAACAATCGTGCAAATTTTAGCGCTCAGGAAGATCACGTCTGGAGATCACATATTGATTTGTGAAACAAATCAATATGTATTCTATGGTTATGAAAGACACAATTACTTAATACTTTACAGTGAACACGAAACCAAACAAATGCATCTTACGTTCTTGTAATTAATTTCTTATAAGATAAATAATCCCCATTGACATTAAATATCCTATAATTGATTGTATTTATGTGAGCTAAAAATCAGTGACCTTGCCACCTTTCTCTTATTTGTCATCATTCAGCTTGACAAAATTTATTTAAATTATCACCAGTCACGTAATATCATTACACAAAGTAAATGCGCGCTTATTATGCATGAAATAATCACGAAATATTACCACTCGAAGCTTTAATGTCAAGAGAGGTTTAGGTGATAATATTTTCTATTCACCTTCAGGTATTTCCAAGAGTTTTCGCCTTATACAACATATACTGTCAAACAAGAGCTTCTTCAGTTCATTCGGTAAATTAATGCTCGATTTATTTATCATATTGGCAAGTCATAATTACGATGGCATACCTGAGTTGCGTTACGGAGACTGCGTTTCAACAATATATGCTTCGAAATATCAAGAATAAGGTTAAAGAAATAGTTTAGTTTCAGCGAAACTATCTAGAGAACTACTTGAAAATTCATTAAATGGGAATATTTATTTCATTCAATAATTTTTATTATCTTATGTTTCAGTGTAATTTTATTTGTTTTCATACAAAATAAATAAATCAATAGAGCATTCATATAAAATAAATTAAATACAAATTACGCATTTCTATGACGATTTTATCAATGATTCGCCAGTACTAGGAATAAGTTCGATTTATGCTTTTCTGGTTTCAAAATGATTTATGCCGTTTGTATTATAACAAATCAACGAAGGGACGGTAGATTTAAATCTGTCTGATGTAAATATGAACAACGTTCTATTTATTTTTACTACAAAGCTGAACTACACAGCAGATACCTTGACTTAGTTTGGTTAGGAAATCTTCGTTCATTATAAATTTACACAGACTTTTACATAACAATTTTTAATAAGGCTAAATGCTAACTACTAAACCGTTTAAGTCCGCCAAGATATGCATTTGACAAACGTGCAATTACTTAAGCAATTCTTCAACCTTTTGAAATTGGCGCAGACAAAAAAGTTTCTTATTCTTAGAAAGTGTTTCTTTCAAGATTCATTATATTATTAATTAACTATTCCATTTCTAGTTTATATTCTAACAGGTCAAAAGGCGTCAGTGCATTGCGGCTGGCGGTAGGTTTGTTATGTTGTTCGAAGACTGGTTAAATACAATGGGATTGGTGCTTACTTCAAGCTCGCAGACTTGATTTAAAGAATTGTTACCACCACCCGCGCAATCAATTATTGTTAAATTGTATTTCCTATATATGTATATGTGGCGAAAGCTGCAAACAGTTAATGTTCGTGACTGCATAGAAATTGTGCAGCCGACATTTCCAGTCAAGTTCAATGTATGCGAGACTGCTAGAGGTGAGAGCCGCATATCTTAATTTGATTTCCACATATATTCAATGCTGTTTGATCCTCGATAGTCAGTTTGCCGTCGTACTCTGATGATGATCATGGAAGTTTGAAACGCGTCAGTGCGTTGCGGCTGGCGGTAGTTTTGTTGTGTTTTTCGAAGACTGGTTAAACGAAATGGGATTGGTGTTTACTTCAAGCTCGCAATCTTGATTTAAAAAATTGTTAACACCTCCCGCGCTATCAATTATTGTTAAAAGATCTAATATTGCCGAAAATTGCACAATAGTGAAAGTATTTTAAATGATTAAATAATACTGTATTTAATGCGAAGAGTACGTGAAGTGTTCCCAATTAGGACGAAACCGGTCTACCAGATGAATTTCCATTTGCAAATTATACGACACTTGGTCTACACTGACAAATGTATAATTAATGAGATCGGTGTTATATTAAGCTCCAAAACCTTGATTTAAATATGTGCTATTACTGCTCGCGCAAACAACATATGTTTAATTATATATTTGTTCAATTCAATATCAATTCCCCAGGTGGCGTGGTTTCCATTCAATAATGGCAGATTGTAGGTAGTTAATTGGAACATTAGTTCTAAAAAGATGCCATATTTATTCCACATAACGGAAATGTTAACCAATAATCATTAGTACCTAACTGAAAAGTTTGTGACAGGTGCAACAAGTTGGCTCAGTGGTTAGAGCGGCAGATTTCGAAGCATTCGTGCTCATTTTCGTGCAAGTACGCGGCAATTTCTGGACAGAATGTAATGAGTTCCCAATAAAGTCGAAAGCGGTCTACTCGATGAATTGCCTTTTCTAAATTATACAATGCTTATTTTTTACTGAGTAATGTATGTACACAATGGGACTCCTGTTAAATCAAGATAGCAACTTTGGTTTAATTAATTGAACTTATTCATGTTATGTGACATTTAATATTCAAAATATAATATATTTAAATTGTTTCTTTATTTCATTATATATATTGCAAGGAACTAGTAGAAAATATTTAATTTTACACAGAAGATTAGCATTAAAGAGAGGAGCTACACCTGGATACATGCCACATCAAATGTGTAATTTATTTTTGTTGTTTTATAAAAGTGTTTTATCAAGTTAATCAAATTTTATTTTATTTTATTTATAACCAAGTTATTTACTTATAAGAAAATTATATTCAAAATATTGTTTAAAAAAGGAAACCTCGATATATATGCTGTCTTTACCATAAACTAAACATTTTAAACAACTTCTTTTCTTTAAACAACATTCTTGTTTATGCAGTGTTTCAAGTGTCGTCCAAACTGTATTTCTTTCATAAATATTTAATTTTGAGTTGCTCTTATACTAGGCAATAAGTGACCTATTGTCAATAGCAGGATAACAGTGGCACATGCAATTTAAACATATTGTTTTAGCCCTTTCTGAAGTGCTACTTTAACTGTAGTTCATGTATAAATACTCGAATCAGAGTTGTCCTAGTTTTAGACGTAAATTACTCAAGTTCATCAGAGGTACATTCACATTTGATCATGTTTTTAATATTAGACCGTTTCTCTAACAAGCAATGGAAGTAATATTTTATATGCACGAAGTAACAATAATTTAGTGGATTTAAATTTCGTGAGAATTTTAAATACTCAAATTTTGTGAGAATTTACTTTCAAAATGTCTAGGCCAGCTAGTGCTATTGTGTTAGGTTAACAGAATAATGCTGTAACTAGTGATGACGCATCTGCTGCATAAATCACGAATTTACATATGTAGGCAATACCATGTAACAATAATTGTTACCACCACCCGCGCAATCAATTATTGTTGAATATGTATATTTGGCGAAAGCTGCAAACTGTTAATGTTTGTGACTGCATAGAAATTGTGTAGCCGACATTTCCAGTAAATTGTAATGCATGCGAGACTGCTAGAGGTGAAAGCCGCATATCTAACTTTGATTTCACTATATATTCAATGCGGTTTGATCCACGAAAGTCAGTTTGCCGTCGTACTCTGATGATGATCATGGAAGGTCGAAACGCGTCAGTGCGTTGCAGCTGGGGGTAGTTTTGTTATGTTGTTCGACGACCGGTTAAATACAATGGGATTGGTGTTTACTTCAAGCTCGCAAACTTTATTTAAAGAACAACAACATAAATAATAAAAACAACTCAATTTCATTAAAATTCGGAAGGTAAACAGCTCAGAACAACTGTTAGCTGATATCTGTTATTACAATTTTGTGGTACTCACAAAATCGCACAACAAAAAGATATAATAGCGAAATAATCCTTGTAGTGGAGAGCTGCCATGTATGAATTTTGTGTTAGGTATTGCATATTTAGTGACACGCTATTTTTATCTGGATTAAAAGGTTATGCAAGCGTTAGAATGAATAAAGTATGTAGTCTAATGCACACATGCGTTTCAAACGTGCACAAAATTAATTATTAGTAGCTAACAACCCCTCAAATCAAACGGTAAATTTTTTCGAATAATTTGTGAAAGTTGGTCGAAACAGTTGTCCGGTCAATTGCATGTGTTGTCTTTTACATCCAGACTTTTAAAGCTGTTGCCAGTTTTACCTCCCCCCCTCCCGAAGATTTTTAACGCATGCTGAAATGCACTGAATTCACGAATACCAAATATTCTGATCATTTGCGACTCCAGCAAAAGTCTCATACTATAATTTCGGTGGATACCAGCTACCTCATCTGACTGGTAATCATTACATAATTTCATTAAACATAGGAAAGTTACATAGTCTTGTTTTCAGGGAAGTCACATATAAGTATTTATGTAAAAGGCATGGTGTAACATGTTGGTCAAAATAGGACCAGAAGGATATGACTAAATTAACATGAACAAGCCATATAATTTCACATACTTATGTTTTCCGTGTTTAATGGCTAGTCAGAATTATTAGTTAGTAGTAGGGCCCAACCCCATCATTTCTTTGTCCACACACAAATTATAGCGACCGTTGAATTATGTTAATATAAGGACTTTCAATGCGTAACTTCGGAGCCAACTTCTTGTAAATATTGCCGAAAACATTACAGTAGTTATATTTTTCTGCACTCGATGTGTATTATTTGAATTTTGCTCTAGTTCAGGGTATGCATTTGTTGTTATCGTTTCCTTTTTCAAATTCTTTTTAAGAGTAAGAAACGCGGATTATGCAGGTAAACATTTTCTTTTCTTGTAAATATTCAGTTTTCAGTGCAAGTTTCGAATGGCTGGCAGAACCATCTAAACAGCAGAAATGCTAAATATATTAGCAAGCTCCAATATTCCAGTATAATATCATCCGGACTCTTGTAACTTAATCCAAACACCGTTGAAGATATGCTCCACCTCTAGGAAAGGTTAACCAAGAGAGATTAGTAATTATATTGCGGAAAATTGCGCAAAGTGTGCGCAATGTCGATCAGTGGTTACTGCACCAGATTCCGGAGCAGACGTGCCCAGGTTCGTGCCATGTCCGCGGCAAATTCTGAACAGTACGTGGTGAGTTCTCGATAAGGACGAAACCGGTCAACTGGATGAATTGCATTTTACACGCTATGCAATGCTAGTCATTACGTCGTTGCGGCTGACTCCTTCTAGAGGATAAGCCGGCTCCATAGAAATTCCGGTATATAACTCTCCATGCCGGGCGGTTGGCAGCCATTTCGGAACATCGAACATTCCAACACCCGAAATAAATAGGTGTTTTTGCGCTGATACAGAGCGCGTCGCTTGCCGGGGACGCCGTAGCATGAACGGTATTTGTGACATTTCATGGAGTTTCTTGAGAATTTGGTACAAGTGGTGTCCCCTCACCACTCGGCTTTTTGATCGAGGACGCACCTCTAGCCTTTGCACATCCAAGCGCAGTCTGCAAAGCAGCAGTAAGTTCCATGGTTGCCGGTGGCTGTTGAGAGCTCATTCGCCATTCGGAAGTACGGGGTACTGTCCAGGAGTCCATGTAATCCTGTGGCTGTTGAACCCTTTTGTGGCGGGGAACACACGCCGAGTCATGGTGCCGTCTTCGGGCTCATGTGATATTTTATAGGTTCAAGCATAAATGTCGAGATTGCGACACCGATTAAAGTAACAGTAGCATGCGTTCGAATTATTTTAATTGCTCAATTTATTTGCACATTAATAAAGTGGTCTTTAAATAATAAACTGCATGGTAAATCCAATGCTTCCTCAAGTTATATATATATTCCCAATTTCATTATATTTAATGTAGTTTCAAATATCCGTCTGAAGCTACTTTCCTTAAAATTTATTATGCGAAGATACGATGATTTAAATTGGTATTGATTAACTGGATGGAAACTTTAGGCAATGAATTAAATTAATTTATTCTCAGTCTCATTTTATTTGCATTTTTTCATGTTTCTTGCCGAATCAGGCTAGCGTTGTCTGCAACAATTAAATTATTTACGTATTTTGTTGACGGTTAGACTAATTTAATTAGCGAATTGCTTTGTTTCATTTCCTAGCACATTTCAACACGGCAAAATATATGGCATCCGATTTGTCTTTAAATATAATGAGCGGAGAAATAGGCAATTAAATCCTTTCACATATACGATGCCGTTTGTTAGTATGACGAGTAGACCGGCAGTTGGTGCAAAATTTATCTCTAATTTCGTTATAAGAACGGTCCGTCTAAACACTAATACTGCAATGGCGAGTTAATAAAGGTTAGGGCGGCAGCAAACTAAACTTTATTTAAGGTTTTTATCAATAGACTAGCATTAATATTTCTTCCGATGTCTGGCAAGACACACTCAGTTTATGAGTCCGAATTTACGATATTTTCTCTAACATTAATTTTTCATTCCAAGCTCAATATAAGAATTTCATTGGAAATTTAGGCCCAATGTGGTAGTAATCCTATTTCATAAGATCTCAGTTAAAAACAATTGATCAACTAAAAATTTATTTTGTTATTTTCAACAAACTCGTCAGTTGTCGTTAAAGATGCAAATGGGTATTCGGTGAGTGACATTTTGCGTAGCCTCTCCGTGGCAAATTCTGGACTTTAAGTGAAGAGTCCCCAATATGGATGAAACCGGTCTACTGGATGAAATGGGTTTTCCACATTATAAAATGCTTAGTTTATACTGAAAAATGTATGCATATAATAGAATTGGTTATTGTATCATAATCACAAGACGGAATTAAAGAATATCGTGGAATAGCCAATTTATTAGCCCTTAAACTACCAAAACAAAAATATATATAGTATAAAATAGGACAAACAGATTAGACTTATTCATGAAATGTTTAGCAAATGAAAATTCCGGAATTCTTATATAATATCTACCGGCTCAGAACTTTTCCCTTTTATTTATCTCCTCAGTGTTTTTAATTTTTTAATATATATAGCTTAATATCTTTGGCTCCTTTAGTCAATAATGCAACTAGGAAAAATGTTGGCATGTATCAATAAGATTATAAATTAATACAGGAATACTGATTCTAAAAATGTTTTGTGCAGTATCATATCAAATGCACTCTAAGCCAATTATCTTGTACAAAAATATGTTTATTTATTTAATATCAGATAATAAGATATTTTAGTCCAATTGGGAAATGATAATATGAAAGGCCTATTCAATAAAATAATTTTGGGGTTAAAATTCAAGTTCTTCTGAATTTCTCTTACTGAAAATGAAAACAGATGATTCATAAGTAAGTTTAGCATTCAAAATAAATTTATGTCCAAGTATATATTACATGGATAAATATACAAATATTTTGTTATATTCAGTAAATATGTATTTCTCTTTGATTTTCATGTCTCGAAAATAAAAGAATATTTCTTGTAATTAAAAACATAATTATAGTCTTTCTAAATAGAAAGGTACTGTGAATTATATACTATATATTAGTATCATAGAGCTTTTTATTTTCAGTATTATACTTTATAGGGAAAATTGATTCTCTTTTTTAATCTATTGTCTTAGTTGAGTTGATTTTATTTAAAACTTTCCCTAGTTTTACTGTTTTGTGGCTGGTTAAATGAAATGAGAATGTCATTTGTTTCTAGTGCACAAATTTGATTTCGATGACTTTTATTACCGATTGTACACCAAAAAATTACTTAACATGTAAACATAATTTTTTCTAATTTCAGTAAATAAATTCACGAATTTCTTTTAGTGAATGCACTCTGACTAACTATGTCACAGTATAGTTAACTCAGCATTTGCATTTTATCTTTTCACCATAACTATTACATATTTAACCTAGAAAATAATTAAATTATTTAACGAACAGTGGCAATTAAATGTTTAATGTTATCCTAGATATCTCACTTTGTTGTACCAAGCCTTCCTATATGAAGTGTATATTTTCCTCGAAAATGAACAATCTCATTTGTGAAGAGTTACTAGCATTTTTTAAAGTCTGAAAATGGAGAAAGTTTAACAAATCAACTTTACGTAAATCACGAAATTAATTAAGAAAATATCCTTATTCAACGTATTTAAAGGATACTTTTTCTCAGTGCCGTTTCGTTCATTTTTGCGCGAGATGCACACTACCGAGTATATTTCTTTTAAATGGGCTGGTCTAGCATAGGTAAAGTTACAGTAGCTATATTTAAACTGTTTTAAAAGTTGGCAAATCTCTTTTTTCATAATTTATTCAGAATAATTCGTATCGATTTCTTACAAAGTCTACTGAACGAATGATCGTGAAATTAAATTTTTATGCTAACATAAATCTTATTCTGCATAGTTAGTGATTAATGACCTAAGTTGTGCCGCGAGCATATTTGTTTTACTATTTTTAAAGTTGACATGCATTTAGCATAACCTCTTTTTTCTGTTGTTATGTGTTGGTTGCACTGCTTTGCTTTCAAGTAAATTGCATCAGCATAAAGCGGGTTTACGTTTCTAGATTAATTAGATGATAGACTGAATGAATATCATTAATTAACTAATTCAAAGTATTTGCACTCTATAATAAAAGGGATTTTCTTTCAGGTAGGTAGATTTTTGCGAGTGACGGGTGTAGCTAAATGTGTTTAAGTCTATCTAAAATGAATGCTAGAAATATTTGAGATGGGCGCATAGATTTTGTCTGATTTTCAAGCTCTTCTGACTTAAACTTTTGCTGGATATGTTAATTTTCGTAGCTCAACTAAATTCTGGCCAGTACTTGATGAGTTCCCAATAAGGGCGAAACCGGTCTACTGGACGAATTGTCCTTTCTACACTATACAATTCTTAGTTTATACTGACATATGTAAGTAATTAATGGGTCAGGTGTTTATATCAAGACCGCAACCTTGATTATAATAATTGTTATCACCATCCGCATAACCAATGTTCGTTTAACTTACATGATACTTTGACTGAGTATCGGAATGTCTACTAATGCATATAACTTTTTATTCAGCTCAAAACAGAGATTTGCTACGTTTACTACTACGTATTTATTACAATAACTTAATTATTGAAGATCACCTTGGAAAATGTTTTAATAAAAATTTATTAGGAATTAATCTTCTTGAAGTCAGAAGATTTATAATAAATTTAGAAATTTGCATTATTAAGATAATGCCTGGGTTAAATACTTGGTCTTAATAGCCAGTTAATGTATCGATTAAAGCTGTTTAATAAGTCTTAGCTTTGAACCGTGTATTAGGTTAACACATACATGTTATTATAATTGAATAATTGAAACGAAATATGATAATTAATTGTTATAGAGTCCATAATTTTGCAAGAGATATTTTATGCCATTTTGTTTGTAATCTGTTTGTTAATTCCATAATACTTTGCTGAAATCAGATCTCAGTGAAATCGATGCTGAATGATGAATGAAAATGAAAAATATCACAAATGTCCTTCGAACTGCGAAGAAGTCTGTGCTTTTCTAAAACGCTCGAACATCAAGACGTCTAACTACAGTTTTCATAAGACAATTTACGCCAATTTCATTGCCCCATGTAGCATATCTTATAAATTTGATTCAATTACTGCTATTAAATTAACAGTAAAATGTGTTTTGCAAAGAATTTCATTTAAGTTTTGATCCTCGCTAGCCAGTTTGCCGTCGTACTTTGATGATGATCATGAAAGGTCGAAACGCATTAGTGCGTGCGACTGGCGGTAGTTTTGCTGTTTTTTTCGACGACTGGTTAATTAAAATGAAATTGGTGTTTATTTCAAGTTCGACAACTTGATGTAAAAAGGTATTTCATGTCAAAGGGTTGGTGTTATTTCGAATTATCTGGACTTGTTAAAGTAAGGAGAATTTACTTAATTCATGCTATCTTTGGTTAATTCAGTATTGGCAATAAAATGTAATCTGACTCTTCTTCTGTTTAAATGGCAATTCCAAGATTAATTTGTGCAAAGTGAATTTCAACATAATGAAAGTTTTGCATTTAACAAAAGAGAATTAAAAAGAACGTAGAATTAATTATTAGTAAGTTTCTATGCCTAAACTAATAAAAATTAATGGCGTTCAAAACCAAAGTGTATATATTTATTCTTTAAATCAAGTTTGCGTGCTTGAAGTAAACACCAATCCCATTGTATTTAACCAGTCATCGAACAACATAACAAAACTACCGCCAGCTGCAACGCACTGACGCGTTTCGACCTTCCATGATCATCATCAGAGTACGACGGCAAACTGACTATCGAGGATCAAACCGCATTGAATATATATGGAAATCAAATTTAGATATGCGGCTCTCACCTCTAGCAGTCTTGCATACATTGAACGTGACTGGAAATGCGTACAATTTCTATGCAGTCACGAACATTAACTGTTTGCAGCTTTCGCCACATATACATATATAGGCAATACAATTTAAACAATAATTGATTGCGCGGGTGGTGGTAACAATTCTTTAAATCAAGTTTGCGTGCTTGAAGTAAACACCAATCCCATTGTATTTAACCAGTCATCGAACAACATAACAAAACTACCGCCAGCTGCAACGCACTCGACGCGTTTCGACCTTCCATGATCATCATCAGAGTACGACGGTAAACTGACTATCCAAAGAGGTTAAATACAATGGGATTGGTGTTTGCTTTCAACACCTCAACGATTTAAAAATTGTTACCATAATCAATTATTTTTAGAATTTTATTGCCTATATATGTATATGTGGCGAAAAGCTACTAAAATGAACCAATGTTAAAATGACACCACACTAGAAATTGTGCAGCCAGCATTTCCAGTCATCTTAGCCTACATATATCTAAATTTGATTTCCATATATATTCAATGCGAGTTTGATCCTGTCGTCAGTTTAAAAAATCATACTCTGATGACGGAAAAACGTCAGTGCGTTGGCGATTTTTTGTTATGTTGTTGGTTAAATACAGTGGGATTGAATGTTTACACTTCAAGCGCACTCAAACTTGATTTAAGAAATTGTTACCACCACCCGCGCAATCAGTGTTGTTTTAAATTATGTGCCTATATATGTATATGTGGCGAAAGCTTTGCAAACAGTTAATGTTCGTGACTGCATAAATTGTGCAGCCGGCATTTCCAGTCACGTTCAATGTAGCAAGACTGCTAAATTAAGCCCGCATATCTAAATTTATTTCCATATATATTCAATGCGGTTTTGATCCTCGATAGGTCAGTTTGCCGTCGTACTCTGATGATGATCATGGAAGGTCCAAACGCGTCAGTGCGTTGCAGCTAGCGGTGGTTTTGTTATGTTGTTCGATGACTGGTTAAATACAATGGGATTGGTGTTTACTTCAAACACGCAAACTTGATTTAAAGAATTGTTACCACCACCCGCGCAATCAATTATTGTTTAAATTGTGTATATTTATATTTGGGATGACTATTTTGTTGACTTCTTTGACGTTTTAATTGGATAGAGTTATTTCAACTTTCATCGCTTTAATTATAAAAGAGATAACAAATATCCTATTTAAAGTAGTATTTCGTTTTCATCAACCTTGCTTTGTTTTTTTAATCAATTGCGTTTGCCGTTTCTTAAATACAAAGAACTTTTTATAGGTAAGATTATTTCATGCAACACTCTGTATATAGATACATAAACTTATTCTAAAATAGCTTGCATATTACGAGGTTAAAAGAGCAGTTTTTCTCAGTTCTCACCTTCACCAAAATATTCTATTATATATATCATGAACTAATAAAAGAGAAGTGCGATTAAGTACGATTACTTGCTAAATGCAGTCAACATCAAAACTATAACAATATTCTGGCAAATGAACAAACACACACCAAAACACTCTATAACTCACCACTTTGTGCTGAGTTTATGTGAAACTTTTTTATTGATTTCTTGAGAGTGAAACTCAGACATAAAATCCTTTGCCATGTACTGTTTTTCGCTCTTGCCTGCTTGATAAATTATAGGGAAATGTGCCTGATTTCGTGTTTAGATTTTGAAGACAATTTGCCCCGCAGATGCGTGAGCATAGGATCCGTCTAAAAGCCGTGTTCAATGTAAATTCCCTTTAGTAATCAATCATCACTGATATTTGGCAGTGAGTTATACCTTATGTTTGTCTTACTACACCTTTCGATAAATTATGGTTCTTTTAAGAATTAATTGCCATTAGCATTGGCATGATGCCCAAAATACTGGCGAATGACTATCGCATCAACCTTCCATTTTTAGCAAATTTAGACCACAGTGTTATATTGAATGTTCACTAATAGAAAATATATTAGCGTATCTCAGCATGCACTGCCTTAAAACGCCAAAATCGAAACTATTTAATTCAAAATACTGCTTAGCATACGTGGGATGTTAAACATCTTTTGAGTGTGCGGATGGTGAGTACGATTCTTTAAGTGAAGCTTGCGAAATGGAGATAAACGTTAATTTCAATTTTTATTTAATCCCATAATATGACAAAAAATCTGTCAGCCATACGTAATGACATGAGTTTAAGCTCTGTTGTGTGGGTGGGTAAATAAAATAGGATGTGCTTTCAACGCAAATTCTGAGGTGTAACGATGACATATTTGTAATTCTTAATCACATTTTGGATCTCAGCGATTTGTGTTAGCGGGTTATGGCTTTGTACTATCAGTTTCACAAAGATCCGATAGATCCACATTTCCAAGAACGCACCGGGTTTGTCTTCTTATTGGCTGCGAGCGGATTCGTCCATTTCTTCTAAGGGATTCAACATTTTTCATACCAACCACTGGAAATAAGTTACGATCTAACCTTCGTTGACTGGCAACGTTTCGGTACGATATTTCCCGTACCATCCTCAGGCCTCTAATCACACATACACAGTACAATGCTCACAATATCAGGATTAAGCAAATGTGGTAACTTCGTTCCTAAACAGTTATATTTACATATTTAAACAAATCTATCGACACACTCATGGTTTTAAACAGAGAATTGGTTTCAGTAACTATTATGAACTATGTTGAAGCTTTCGGAAGAAAGAGAGGAATTCGCACCCAGCTGTTAAGAAAACAAAAAATGGGGATCAATCGAATCTTTGCAAAACTGATAGTGCAAAGCAGGGTGGCTCAGTGGTTAGAGCACCAGATTCCTGTCCAGAGTCCTGTCCGCGGCAAATTCTGGCCAAGATGTGATGAGTTCTCAATAAGGACGAAACCGGTCTACTGGATGAATTACATTTTCTACACTATACAATTCTTAGTCTATACTGACAATATGTAAGTATTAATAGGCCAGGTGTTTATATCAAGTTTCAACCTTGATTATAGTAAATGTTATCACCGCCCGCGCAATCAATGTTTGTTTAAATACACATGTTTTGAAGACAAATTGGTAATTGTTTGTGTGCTGTTAAATATGCGTGTTATCCACCATGTTCTTTTTTCCCTTACTATATATCGTTTTATTATGTGTGTTTAATCTAACTTGAACCCCCTTTCTTTAAAACTATTGACTATATAAAATAACCTGATATTACAGTCGAGAGGATTTCTGACGAAACGAAAAATGACCTTTTTTAAATATGGTGTATATACCTGGTTTGAAATAAATGCATACTTCCATACATGATTCATTTCTTAATTAAGGTTACAAATACATAATAATGGCTGAACTAAAGATTATTACACTCATTATTACTTCATAGTTACGATTTAAAAGGCATTCTATTACATAGCTTAGCTCCAAATTAAGAATCTTAGGAGTATTCAAAATCTACTCAAATAATGCTACATAATAGTAATTTGTATTTATAGGCTGCTAAGGTGTAGTCTTTGTCCTGTGGTAGACAACCTATTTTACATTATCTTAATTGTAACATTCCTTTTATTTAGGTTTTGATTAAGTAAATTTATTTCTAGATCATTTATAATTATCAACATATAATCATACCACATTGCTTTTTATATAATTAATTACTTCGGAAACGACACATGGTTGCGCGGACGGTGATAACTATTTTTTAAATAAATTTTTCCAACCTTGATAATATCACCAGTCTTATTATATACATACATTTTACAGCATAAACTAAGTATTGTATAATGTAAAAAAAAATTCATCTAGTGGACCGATTTCGTCATTATTCTGAACTCTTCGGTACTGTCCAGAATTTGCTGCGAGCAACGCTCGAACCTGAGCACGTCTAATTTAGAATCCGTTAATCTAACAATAGAGCCACCGTGCTGCCCAGTAGTTAGAGCAAAATGTTCCGAAGCAAACGATCCCAGGTTTGAGCCTCGCATGTGACAAATTCTTGACAGAACGTGAAGAGTTCCGAATAAAGACAAAATCGATCCATTATTTGAATTGCTATTTCTCGATTTTATAATGCTTAATTTATATACTGACATATGTATATATAATATGAGACCGATGTTTATATCAAGATCGCAAATTTGATTTAAATAATTAATTAATTGTTGGCGAGAATTCAAAATGTATTAGTTGACCACGGAAGAGGTTTTGAATTGTGATTTTTCGAAACCATTTGGCATTCCCACGTTCGACAGTGATTGTGGCGAAAAAATAAAATATATGCAATTATGTATTAGGTGTTGCGCACCTAGTAGTTCAATTATGACCAGAAGGATAAACCAAAGGCAGCATGTACGGAAAGTATCATCTTGTGCACATTCGTTTCGTGTTTACTGGTGATTCATCAGTACGAGCCGGTATTACGCCCTTTACCCACTATAAATTTTGCTGAAGAATGTGGGAAAATGGGGCGGTACAATTTCCTATACGAATGTGTTAACCTGCGGTAGTGAAGCTAACATAATATCAAGTCTTCGACAATGTGACTTAAAAGCTAACTCGCTCATTATAATTTATTCCTTAGTCTGTAAAGGATACCAACACTCTGGCTATTGTGTTAGTACTTGATACCAACATCATAGGACTAAAAACGAACATGGTACTAACATGATGAATTTCAATGTATGCTATAGTTCATCAAAATTGCGAATTACAACTATTTCTGAACACCTGTTACTCCAGTAAATCCATACACTCTGGCCTTGATCGATATCAGTTATCAAATTTCGTGGTAAGCATGACATCACTCAATTCAATATACAGTTAAATACTGCTTGTTGCGGAGAACTAATATACATGCAAGTATGTATTAGGTGTTGCGAACCTAGTAACAAATTAGTTCAGTTGCGCAGGTGGTGGGAACTATTCTTGAAATCAATTTTTCGAACTTGGAGTAAACATCAATCCCATTTAACGACAACTGCCACCACGACGCCGGCCGCCAAATCGGTCTATCAACCACGAATACAGAGTTATGCGTAAGGAAAAATGTACACTGCCCCAGATTACTGATCCTGAATTTCGTCGCATTTCAAGCGTTCCTTCATTAAGGGTTGGTAAATGATTGACTTGAGAAACAGATAATACATGGAAGTTTGGAAACGAGATATTCTGAAATTATTTGGCATGCCGACGTTCATTTATCAGTGTTCCTCAATCAGAAACTCATCGTGAATTTCGTCGCATTTTAATGGTCCCTTCATTAAGGGTTCGCATATTGGTGACTTGAGAAAATAATAATGTATAGAAGTATGGAAACGAGATATTCTCTAACAATTTGCCATGCCGGCGTTCATTTATCAGTGCTACTTTATTCAGTATCTGATCGTGAATTTCGTCGCATTTTAATGGTTCTTCATTAAAGGTACGTACATGGGTGACTCGAGAAACAAATTAAATATGGAAATATTATATAAGGCAGTTTGAAAGCGAGATATTCTGCAATTTTTTGCCACGCCTACGTCCATTTATCAGTGTTTCTTACTCAGTAACTGATCGTGAATTTCGTAGCATTTTAATAGTTCATTCAATAAGGGATCGTATATGGGTGACTCGAGAAACTAATGATGTAAGAAAGTTTGGTAACGTGATATTCTGTGACTATTTGCCATGCCGACTTTCATTTGTGAATCTTCCTTATTCAGTAACTGATCGTGAATTTCGTTGTATTTTGATGGTTCATTCAATAAGGGTTCGTATATGGGTGACCAGAGAATATAATAATGAATGGAAGGTTCGAAACGAGATATTCTGTAACTATTTGCCACGCCGACATTCAATTTTCAGTGTTCCTTATTCAGTAACTGATCGTGAATTTCATTGTATTTTGATGGTTCATTCAATAAGGGTTCGTATATGGGTGATCAGAGAATATAATAATGAATGGAAGGTTCGAAACGAGATATTCTGTAACTATTTTCCATGCCGACCTCCAATTTTCAGTATTCTTTATTCAGTAACTGACCGTGAATTGCGTTGTATTTTAATTGTTCACTCCATAAGGGTTCGTATATGGCTGACTCGAGAATATAGTAATGTATGGAAGTTTTGAAACGAGATATTCTGTAACTATTTGCCATGCCGACGTCCAATTTTCAGTGTTCTTTATTCAGTAACTGATAGTGAATTGCGTTGTATTTTAATTGTTCATTCCATAAGGGTTCGTATATGGGTGACTCGAGAAAATAATAATGTATGGAAGTTTGGAAACGAGATATTCAGTAACTATTTTCCATGTCGACGGTCATTTATCAATTTTCCTTATTCAATAAATGATCTCGAATTTCGTCGCACTCTAATGGCCTCTTCATTAAGGGTTCGTATATGTGTGACTCGAGAAAATAATAATGTATGGAAGTTTGGAAACGAGATATTCAGTAACTATTTTCCATGTCGACGGTCATTTATCAATTTTCCTTATTCAGTAAATGATCGCGAATTTCGTCGCATTTTAATGGCCCCTTCATTAAGGGTTCGTATATGTGTGACTCGAGAAAATAATAATGTATGTAAGTTTGGAAACGAGATATTCTGTAACTATTTTCCATTTCGACGGTCCTTTATCAGTTTTCCTTATTCAGTAAATGATCTCGAATTTCGTCGCATTCTAATGGCCCCTTCATTAAGGGTTCGTATATGTGTGACTCGAGAAAATAATAATGTATGGAAGTTTGGAAACGAGATATTCTGTAACTATTTTCCATTTCGACGGTCATTTATCAGTTTTCCTTATTCAGTAACTGATCGTGAATTTCGTCGCATTTTAAATGGCCCCTTCATTAAGGGTTCGTATATGTGTGACTCGAGAAATTAATAATAAAACTAATCGTGAATTTGGTCGCACTTTACTAGTTCATACAATAAGGGACCGTATATGGGTGACTCGAGAATCTAATAATGTATGGAAGTTTGGAAACCAGATATTCTGTAACTATTTGCCATGCCGACGTTCATTTATCAGTGTCTTTTATTCTGTAACTGATTCTGAATTTCGACCCATTTTAATGGTTTTTCATTTAGGGTTCGTATATGGGTGACTCGAGAAACAGATTATATATGGAAATATTGATGTATGATGAAAAGAAAGGCGTATTAAATACAAAATTAAGGTCGGTGCTCCGCAATGTACAACAACTTTAATACAGCTACTCATGAAATTCTTTATCCCACGTTAAATAAAATAATTCAATTTTGATCTGAAATGATAAAAAATAAGTGAACTACTCTTTAAATGACAAAAAGTTTTGCGAGACAGGTTTAGTCGATGTTACCTGTTCAAGAAAGAATACAACTGGCACAATTACTACATTAATCAAAACGCAGATCAAGTAAAATTAAAATATTCGTTAATTTTTGAGTGTATGTGTATGCCATCTTTTATGGTTTTGTAGTTTTTGTTGTGAAAGCATACGATAATTAATAATAATTAGGCCTCAATATGTTAATCTGTAATTGATAAATGAAGTCTATATAATTTAGGCAATATCATATCTTACATAAATAGGCACTCATTTTTCAACTTTGATTTTTGGACGCATTTTAAAATAATTATATGAATCAAAAAATTAGGTATATCTCAATTTATGGAAATAAATTATATAATGGGGAAAGAAAAAATAGTCATGATGACAAAATTTCTTCACCTTATTGTTTGCCTAATATAGCATGTATAACTGGGCTTGAAAATATCTGAAATTAATTTGTAAAAATCTGTTATTGTTTGATACCTAATATTTCATAGTCATTTTTACCAGTTCTCCCATATTCGCGTGTTTGCAAGTAAGATACAATTCTAAAATAGTTTTTACGCGAGCACTTTTTACTGGTCATAGAAAAATGCAAAGATTGTTCAAAATTATCTATTGGAAAAATTTGTCTGAACTCAGCTAAGTACGCTGCAAGCTTCTTTATTTAAATAAAGTTTTCTGCCTTGTTTTAAACCAAAATCCAATATTTTATTTTACCACTCATGAATTTGTGTCGACCTACATCGGTGAATTGAACTGATGCACTTCATGCCATCACGAAGTTTATCCTAGTACCAGGAAAAAACCAGCTGAAATTCTGTACCCAACTGAAAACCGAAGTAATCTTTGCATTAATATACCTGACGGGAGATTTCACTGCATAATCCCTGTGTGGCCATAATAAGCTATAATGGAAAAATTTGTAAAGTGTTCAATTGTAAGTATGATAAGTATTTATTTCCCGGCATGGTACGTAGGCAAACAATAGGTACTGTTGTAAGAAATGCACGCTGGCCAAATCTTAGCAATAAACTAATTATACAAAATACAATTATATATATATATATATATATATATATATGTATATATATATAAATATAAACATATATATATATATATGGTCAAAGTATAATCATATGGAATTATATATAACTGAAGCTTGATGGTAGGATTTATTTTATATATATTATAAATATAGAATAAAAATTGCGTACGATAAAAATGCATTTTATGAAGTAAAACGGTTTAAACCTTCTTGGAGACTCTTAAAATAACTTGCCGAGTTGCCATGACTGTGGCTAAAAGCAGAGCGCACTGTCATATTTTTTATGAAACTCATCCACTTAAAATTACATCGTGCAATGTACTATGTTTTCAGCCATCTATTAACTTTACGTAATCTAGCTAGTTCTACTTTCAGGTGAATTCGACATGCTTTGCTTCGAACATAAAGTTTCAACCAATCAACCAACAGTTTTTTACAATTGATCGGACACTATTCCACCAGCGAAAAGGATATTGAATTGAAGTATAATGGCTGGATTATATATATATATATCTTTATATATATATGTATATATATATAAATATATATATATATATATATATATGAATATATATTGTCAGTTTAAGTTGATAATTCAATGACATTGCAACCAAAATTCATCAAGAAAACAGGTTTCGCCATTATTGTGCACTTATCAAGTACTTAAAAAATTGCCTGGTTGTAAACTTAATTAGGGTTCGTTTACTTGTAAGTCTTGCAACTCATCTATTGCATCACCCAAGTCGCTCATGTTCTGGAATTTCCGTTATGAACGAGCACAAGTTTTTTGGCCAGACATTCATTATGGTAGATCCAATTTAACGCGATCCTCAAACAAAAGTTCAAAATAACAATCTCTAATCTATCATTAAAGAACATCACACTGCCGCATGGAGAACGGTTAATGAATTAACTTATATTGTCAGGATTTTATTTAATATATATGCATATGTATATTCTTTTCTTATAAATAGAAAATTTAATAATCAAATTTATATATTTATTATGGATAATGTCCAGCTTATTTCGGAATTACTTAAACACAATTCGCAATCTGTCAGCTTAATGAAATCGTGGCTAATTTTAACTCGTTGGATTATCTGTTTTATGTTCCTTTCTTTGCAGCATTAATTTTTGGTGGTTAATTGCGAGTTGGTTTGTGCTCATGTGTGGATTTATGTGCGTGCGTGTATGTTGGTGCGAATATATATAAATATATATATATATATATACATATATATATATATATATATATATATATATATATATATAGAATATCGAGAATTCAGTTATAAATGCTTTATTCATTGAGAATGATCCCTGCATGCACTAGACGTTAGGAGAAATGGACGAGTTGCAAGACTCTTAGTAGCAGACCTGGCTGCTTAAATTCTGGAAAAACTATGAAGAGTGCCAAATAAGAATGAAACCGAACACATTGATGAATTGCATCTTCCGAGCCATTTAATGAATAACATATACTGAAAACATATAAATATAAATAATTAAATAACATATGTACTGCAATTAGTAATTATTTTGAATGTATATATATATATATTTATATATATATATATATTTATATATATTTTATATATATATATATATATATATATATATATATATATATATATATATATATATATATATATTCATTGTACCCTTCCTATGTGCAAAAAAAAAATTTTATCAGATACAAGAAATGCTTCTTTCTCATTATCTCCTCAAGTATACACTAAGGAAAATATCTTTATATATAAAATGGATAGCAAAATAATATAGAAATAGGTAAATATTTAGAGAGAGTGTGAAAAAACGGAAACCAATCAATTGCGTGCGTCAATGCCAGAACATGCTTTTTTTGCTTGCATAAATCCGGCTGCAATTGGTTTATCCATAAGGCTTCGTATGTGGCTAGCTCCCTTTTGTTATTGCATTTAGTAATTATTTAGAATACTACGTCTGGAGAACGTACGAGTGATGTTTTGAAGATGTGTTGTGCAATTGTAGACGTGTATTCACCATTTGATTTAAAACAGACGTTTAAGTTACAATGTTCTACCATTCGAGTAATTAACCGTCTGGTCGATCGGCCTACGTAAGTTGATCGAGAACTTGCGCATGTATATTGGTAAATAATATATGAAATGGACATCAACGACTGTTTCTCTTTGATTGTTGGTAAAGGCAAGTTTGTTACCCTAAATAACACTCGTAGTTTAGCTGCATTAAATGTGCGTGTTAACGCCGCTTCAACTTTCTTTTGTGCCATTCTGGAAGCTGCATCCCCCTTACATTGGATGTTCAGGTAGACTGGGTTATTTTCTGGCCCGTAATGCGCATGTTTTTACTTAATTGCCTTTTAATAATTGATTCAATTAATTGTCTAGCATAGCCATTAGACATTAAATCGTTAATTGCTTTATTATATTCGTATTCATTTGAATCTAGACTAACCAACCTGTTTTTTTCTTCAAAAGCAGCCACGAACTGTTGATAATTTATATTGAAACAGCACAAATCTGCTGTAGTGCGAATACTTTGCAGACCATGTTGGTTTATAGTAAAATGGTCTGTTTAATTTACCATTTGTTTCTTTCATTTATAGTACATCTAGGAAAGAAAAAGGATCACCTTTCTCGTGCTCTGACATGGAGCCGATATACTTGTGGTTTTTTTGAAATTTTTAAGCATTGTTCGTGATTGCGAACTGTTTTTAAGGACAAGAAATATATCATCCAAGTGCCGTATATACTAAGCACATTTACTCATGTCACTCTTTACTAATGTGTTCTCTAGATGCCATAGAAAAATCTCTGCCAACACTGGAGATAAAGGGCTCACAATTACCACACCATCAGTCTGTTTATAGATGCTTCCATTAAAACGACACCGCATGTACGAGAGACGTACGGTTATATATATATATATATATATATATATATATATATATATATATATATATATATAATTGTATTTTGTATAATTAGTTTATTGCTAAGATTTGGCCAGCGTGAATTTTTACAACAATACCGATCGTTTGCCTACGTACCATGCCTGGAAATAAATACTTTTCATACTTACTATTGAACTCTTTACAAATTTTTCAATTATGGCTTATTATGGCCACACAGGTATTATGCAGTGAAATCTCCCCTCAGGTATATTAATGCAACGATTACTTCAGTTTTCAGCTGGGTACAGAATTTCAGCTGGTTTTTTCCTGGTACTAGGATAAACTCCGTGATGGCATGAAGTGCATCAGTTCAATTCATCGATGTAGGTGGACACAAATTCATGATTGGTAAAATAAAATATCGGATTTTGGTTTAAAACAAGGCAGAAATCTTTATTTAAATAAAGAAGCTTGCAGCGTACCTAGCTGAGTTCAGATAATTTTCCCAATAGATAATTTTGAACAATCGTTGCATTTTTCTATGACCAGTAAAAAGTGCTCGCGTAAAAAATATTTTAGAATTGTATCTTACGTGCAAGCACGCGAATTTGGGAAAACTGGTAAAACACAATTTCACGAAGTCTTCCACTATTTTCGTTTGCAGGAGAGTGTATGAGGTTCATCATATTCTGCATGCTGACCATTTATTATCAACCAAAATGTACAAGTTTAGTCAAAGTAAATTGAATTTCTTCTAAATAAGTTATAACATACTTCTCTACATCACACATTGGTAAAAATGACTGAAATATAAGGTATCAAACAATAACATTTTTTTCAAATTAATTTCAGATATTTCAAGCCTAGTTATACATGCTACATTAGGCAAACAAGAAGGTGAAGAAATTTTGTCATCATGACTATTTTTTCTTTTCCCACTGCATAATTTATTTCCATAAATTGAGATATACCTAATTTTTTGATTCGTATAATTATTTTAAAATGCGTCCAAAAATCAAAGTTGAAAAATGAGTGCCTATTTATGTAAGATATGATATTGCCTAAATTATTTAGACTTCATTTATCAATTACAGATTAACACATTGAGGCCTAATTATTTTTACTTCTCGTATGCTTTCACAACAAAAACTACAAAACCATAAAAGATGGCATACACATACACTCAAAAATTAACGAATATTTTAATTTTACTTGATCTGCGTTTTGATTAATGTAGTAATTGTGCCAGTTGCATTATTTCTTGAACAGTTAACATCGACTAAACCTGTATCGCAAAACTTTTTGTCATTTAAAGAATAGTTCACTTATTTTCTTATCATTTCAGGTCAAAATTTAATTATTTTATTTAACGTAGGATAAAGAATTTCATGAGTAGCTGTATTAAAGTTGTTGTACATTGCGGAGCACCAACCTTAATTTTGTATTAAATACGCCTTTCTTTTCATCATACATCAATATTTCCATATATAATCTGTTTCTCGAGTCACCCATATACGAACCCTAAATGAAGAACCATTAAAATGGGACGAAATTCAGAATCAGATACAGAACAGCGGTATGGCAAATAGTTACAGAATACCAAGTTTCCAAACTTTCATACATTATTAGATTCCCGAGTCACCCATATACGATCCCTTATTGAATGAACTAGTAAAGTGCGACCAAATTCACGATTAGTTACTGAATATGGAACACAGATAAATGAACGTTGGCATGGAAAAAAATTACAGTATATCTCGTTTCCAAACGTCCATAAATTATTACTTTCTCGAGTCACACATATACGAACCCTTAATGAAGGGGCCATTTAAAATGCGACGAAATTCACGATCCGTTACTGAATAAGGAAAACTGATAAATTACCGTAGACATGGATAATAGTTACAGAATATCTCGTTTCCAAATTTCCATACATTACACTTTTCTCTTGTGACCCATATTCTAAACTTTAATGAATGAACTATTAAAATGCGACGAAATTCACGATCAGTTACTGAATAAGGAACACTGATAATTGAACGTCGATATAGTAAATAGTGCTAGAATATCTCTTTTCTAAATTACCATACATTATTAGTTTCTCGAGTCACTATTATACTACACCTTAATGAATGAAACATGAAAATGCAGCAAAATTCATGATCACTGATAAATGAACTCCTGTATGTCAAATAGTTACAGAATATCTCGTTTCCAAACTTCCATACATTATTAATTTCTCGAGTCACCCATATACAAAACCTTAGTGAATGAACAATTAAAGTGCGACGAAATTCACGATTAGTTACTGAATAAGTAACACTGATAAATGAACGTCGGCAAGGCAAATAGTTACAGAATATCTCGTTTCCAAACTTCCATACATTATTTGTTTCACGAGTCATCCTTTTACGAACCCTTCATGAAAGAACCATTAAGATGCGACGAAATTCAGGATCAGTTACAAAATAAAAAAAACTGATAAATGAACGTCGACATGGCAAATAGTTACAGAATACCTAGATTCCAAACTTCCAAACATTATTAGATTCGTGAGTCACCCATATACGATCCTTTATTGAATGAATAAGTAAAGTGCGACGAAATTCACGATTAGTAACTAATTAAGGAACATTGACAAATGAATGTCAGCATGGCAAATAGTAACAGAATATCTCGTTTCCAAACTTCCATACATTAATAATTTCTCGAGTCACACATATACGAAACCTTAATGAAGGGGCCATTAAAATGCGACGAAATTCACGATTAGTTACTTTATAAGGAACATTGACAAATGAACGTCGGCATGGCAAATAGTTACAGAATATCTCGTTTCCAAACTTTCATACATTATTGGTTTCTCGAGTCACCCATATACAAAACCTTTCTGAATGAACCAATAAAGTGCGACGAAATTCACAATCAGTTACTGCATTAGGAACACTGATAAATGAATGTTGGCATGGCAAATAGTTACAGAATATCTCGTTTCCAAACTTCCATACATTATTAAATTCTCGAGTCACCCATTAACAAAACCTAAGTGAATGAACCATTAAAGTGCGACAAAATTCACAATCAGTTACCGAATAAGAAACATTGACAAATGAACGTCGGCATGGCAAATAGTTACAGAATATCTCGTTTCCAAACTTCCATACATTATTAATTTCTCGAGTCACCTATATAAAAAAACCTTAATGAATGAACCATTAAAGTGCGACGAAATTCACGATCAGTTACTGAATAAGGAACATTGACAAATGAACGTCGGCATGGCAAATAGTTACAGAATATCTCGATTCCAAACTTCCATACATTATTAATTTCTCGAGTCACCCATATACAAAACCTTAATGAATGAACCATTAAAGTGCGACGAAATTCACGATTAGTAACTAATTAAGGAACATTGATAAATGAACGTCGGCATGGCAAATAGTTACAGAATATCTCGTTTCCAAACTTCCATACATTATTAATTTCTCGAGTCACCCATATACAAAACCTTAATGAATGAACCATTAAAGTGCGACGAAATTCACGATCAGTTACTGAATAAGGAACATTGACAAATGAACGTCGGCAGAGCAAATAGTTACAGAATATCTAGTTTCCAAACTTCCATACATTATTAATTTCTCGAGTCACCCATATACAAAACCTTAATGAATGAACCATTAAAGTGCGACGAAATTCACGATCAGTTACTGAATAAGGAACATTGACAAATGAACGTCGGCATGGCAAATAGTTACAGAATATCTCGTTTCCAAACTTCCATACATTATTAATTTCTCGAGTCACCCATATACAAAACCTTAGTGAATGAACCATTAAAGTGCGACGAAATTCACGATCAGTTACTGAATAAGGAACATTGACAAATGAACGTCGGCAGAGCAAATAGTTACAGAATATCTAGTTTCCAAACTTCCATACATTATTAATTTCTCGAGTCACCCATATACAAAACCTTAGTGAATGAACCATTAAAGTGCGACGAAATTCACGATTAGTTACTGAATAAGTAACACTGATAAATGAACGTCGGCAGAGCAAATAGTTACAGAATATCTAGTTTCCAAACTTCCATACATTATTAATTTCTCGAGTCACCCATATACAAAACCTTAATGAATGAACCATTAAAGTGCGACGAAATTCACGATCAGTTACTGAATAAGGAACATTGACAAATGAACGTCGGCAGAGCAAATAGTTACAGAATATCTAGTTTCCAAACTTCCATACATTATTAATTTCTCGAGTCACCCATATACAAAACCTTAGTGAATGAACCATTAAAGTGCGACGAAATTCACGATCAGTTACTGAATAAGGAACATTGACAAATGAACGTCGGCATGGCAAATAGTTACAGAATATCTCGTTTCCAAACTTCCATACATTATTAATTTCTCGAGTCACCCATATACAAAACCTTAATGAATGAACCATTAAAGTGCGACGAAATTCACGATCAGTTACTGAATAAGGAACATTGACAAATGAACGTCGGCAGAGCAAATAGTTACAGAATATCTCGTTTCCAAACTTCCATACATTATTAATTTCTCGAGTCACCCATATACAAAACCTTAATGAATGAACCATTAAAGTGCGACGAAATTCACGATCAGTTACTGAATAAGGAACATTGACAAATGAACGTCGGCAGAGCAAATAGTTACAGAATATCTCGTTTCCAAACTTCCATACATTATTAATTTCTCGAGTCACCCATATACAAAACCTTAATGAATGAACCATTAAAGTGCGACGAAATTCACGATCAGTTACTGAATAAGGAACATTGACAAATGAACGTCGGCAGAGCAAATAGTTACAGAATATCTCGTTTCCAAACTTCCATACATTATTAATTTCTCGAGTCACCCATATACAAAACCTTAATGAATGAACCATTAAAGTGCGACGAAATTCACGATCAGTTACTGAATAAGGAACATTGATAAATGAACGTCGGCATGTCAAATAGTTACAGAATATCTCGTTTCCAAACTTCCATACATTATTAATTTCTCGAGTCACCCATATACAAAACCTTAATGAATGAACCATTAAAGTGCGACGAAATTCACGATCAGTTACTGAATAAGGAACATTGACAAATGAACGTCGGCAGAGCAAATAGTTACAGAATATCTCGTTTCCAAACTTCCATACATTATTAATTTCTCGAGTCACCCATATACAAAACCTTAATGAATGAACCATTAAAGTGCGACGAAATTCACGATCAGTTACTGAATAAGGAACATTGACAAATGAACGTCGGCATGAGCAAATAGTTACAGAATATCTCGTTTCCAAACTTCCATACATTATTAATTTCTCGAGTCACCCATATACAAAACCTTAATGAATGAACCATTAAAGTGCGACGAAATTCACGATCAGTTACTGAATAAGGAACATTGACAAATGAACGTCGGCAGAGCAAATAGTTACAGAATATCTAGTTTCCAAACTTCCATACATTATTAATTTCTCGAGTCACCCATATACAAAACCTTAGTGAATGAACCATTAAAGTGCGACGAAATTCACGATCAGTTACTGAATAAGGAACATTGACAAATGAACGTCGGCAGAGCAAATAGTTACAGAATATCTCGTTTCCAAACTTCCATACATTATTAATTTCTCGAGTCACCCATATACAAAACCTTAATGAATGAACCATTAAAGTGCGACGAAATTCACGATCAGTTACTGAATAAGGAACATTGACAAATGAACGTCGGCAGAGCAAATAGTTACAGAATATCTAGTTTCCAAACTTCCATACATTATTAATTTCTCGAGTCACCCATATACAAAACCTTAATGAATGAACCATTAAAGTGCGACGAAATTCACGATCAGTTACTGAATAAGGAACATTGACAAATGAACGTCGGCATGAGCAAATAGTTACAGAATATCTCGTTTCCAAACTTCCATACATTATTAATTTCTCGAGTCACCCATATACAAAACCTTAATGAATGAACCATTAAAGTGCGACGAAATTCACGATCAGTTACTGAATAAGGAACATTGACTAAATGAACGTCGGCATGAGCAAATAGTTACAGAATATCTCGTTTCCAAACTTCCATACATTATTAATTTCTCGAGTCACCAATATACAAAACCTTAATGAATGAACCATTAAAGTGCGACGAAATTCACGATCAGTTACTGAATAAGGAACATTGACAAATGAACGTCGGCAGAGCAAATAGTTACAGAATATCTAGTTTCCAAACTTCCATACATTATTAATTTCGAGTCACCTATATACAAAACCTTAATGAATGAACCATTAAAGTGCGACGAAATTCACGATCAGTTACTGAATAAGGAACATTGATAAATGAACGTCGGCATGGCAAATAGTTACAGAATATCTCGTTTCCAAACTTCCATACATTATTAATTTCTCGAGTCACCCATATACAAAACCTTAATGAATGAACCATTAAAGTGCGACGAAATTCACGATCAGTTACTGAATAAGGAACATTGACAAATGAACGTCGGCATGGCAAATAGTTACAGAATATCTCGTTTCCAAACTTCCATACATTATTAATTTCTCGAGTCACCCATATACAAAACCTTAGTGAATGAACAATTAAAGTGCGACGAAATTCACGATCAGTTACTGAATAAGTAACACTGATAAATGAACGTCGGCATGGCAAATAGTTACAGAATATCTCGTTTCCAAACTTCCATACATTATTTGTTTCACGAGTCATCCTTTTACGAACCCTTCATGAAAGAACCATTAAGATGCGACGAAATTCAGGATCAGTTACAAAATAAAAAAAACTGATAAATGAACGTCGACATGGCAAATAGTTACAGAATACCTAGATTCCAAACTTCCAAACATTATTAGATTCGTGAGTCACCCATATACGATCCTTTATTGAATGAATAATTAAAGTGCGACGAAATTCACGATTAGTAACTAATTAAGGAACACTGATAAATGAAAGTCGGCATGGCAAAAATTTACAGTCTATCTCGATTCCAAACTTCCGTATATTAATAATTTCTCGAGTCACATATATACGAAACCTTAGTGAATGAACCATTAAAGTGCGACGAAATTCACGATCAGTTACTGAATAAGTAACACTGATAAATGAACGTCGGCATGGCAAATAGTTACAGAATATCTCGTTTTCAAACTTTCATACATTATTGGTTTCTCAAGTCACCCATATACAAAACCTTTCTGAATGAACCAATAAAGTGCGACGAAATTCACAATCAGTTACTGCATTAGGAACACTGATAAATGAATGTTGGCATGGCAAATAGTTACAGAATATCTCGTTTCCAAACTTCCATACATTATTAAATTCTCGAGTCACCCATTAACAAAACCTAAGTGAATGAACCATTAAAGTGCGACAAAATTCACAATCAGTTACCGAATAAGAAACATTGACAAATGAACGTCGGCATGGCAAATAGTCACAGAATATCTCGTTTCCAAACTTCCATACATTATTAATTTCTCGAGTCACCTATATACAAAACCTTAGTGAATGAACCATTAAAGTGCGACAAAATTCACAATCAGATACTGAATAAGGAACATTGACAAATGAACGTCGGCATGGCAAATAGTTACAGAATATCTAGTTTCCAAACTTCCATACATTATTAATTTCTCGAGTCACCCATATACAAAACCTTAATGAATGAACCATTAAAGTGCGACAAAATTCACGATCAGTAACTGAATAAGGAACATTGATAAATGAACGTCGGCATGGCAAATAGTTACAGAATATCTCGTTTCCAAACTTCCATACATTATTAATTTCTCGAGTCACCCATATACTAAACCTTAATGAATGAACCATTAAAGTGCGACGAAATTCACGATCAGTTACTGAATAAGGAACATTGACAAATGAACGTCGGCATGGCAAATAGTTACAGAATATCTCGTTTCCAATCTTCCATACATTATTAATTTCTCGAGTCACCCATATACAAAACCTTAATGAATGAACCATTAAAGTGCGACGAAATTCACGATCAGTTACTGAATAAGGAACATTGAAAAATGAACGTCGGCAGAGCAAATAGTTACAGAATATCTCGCTTCCGAACTTCCATACATTATTAATTTCTCGAGTCACCCATATACAAAACCTTAGTGAATGAACCATTAGAGTGCGACGAAATTCACAATCAGTTACTGAATAAGGAACATTGATAAATGAACGTCGGCATGGCAACTAGTTACAGAATATCTCGTTTCCAAACTTCCATACATTATTAGATTCTCGAGTCACCCATATACAAAACCTTAAGTGAATGAACCATATTAAAGTGCGACGAAATTCACGATCAGTTACTGAATAAGGAACATTGAAAAATGAACGTCGGCAGAGCAAATAGTTACAGAATATCTCGCTTCCGAACTTCCATACATTATTAATTTCTCGAGTCACCCATATACAAAACCTTAGTGAATGAACCATTAAAGTGCGACGAAATTCACAATCAGTTACTGAATAAGGAACATTGATAAATGAACGTCGGCATGACAACTAGTTACAGAATATCTCGTTTCCAAACTTCCATACATTATTAGATTCTCGAGTCACCCATATACAAAACCTTAGCGAATGAACCATTAAAGTGCGACGAAATTCACGATCAGTTACTGAATGAGGCTCGCACTTTTAGTAGACTCACATACATTGTACTTGACTGGTAATGTCGGCTGCACAATTTCTATGCAGTCACCAACAGTAACGGTTTTGCCTATTTCGCAAAACGTATATATATATAGACAATACAATTAAACAGACATTGGTTGTGCAGATGGTAGTACCAATTCCTTAAATCAAGTTTGAGGGCCAGGAAATAAACATCATTCCCATTTTATTTTACCAGCGTGTTCATGAGTTTCTTTCGTTGGTGATAGATTTGTACATTGAATTCTTCAATGATCCATTGATTATCTTTTCGAAATACGCGCTAAGCTCGGCTTCGTGGTGACATGATGCTGTTTCGGCTCCTCATTGCCAAGGCTTCCACACTATTCGAGTTAACCGCTGAAAATGAAGGTTGATCTAATATAAACTACCATTTATTTGTGCACCGAATCTAAGTTAAAGCAGCCTATGACGTAAAAATCAGTTGCATTATAATTTCCGTAGTGAGTTCATTTCAGATCAGAAAACACCTTCTCTGTGACGTGACAAATCTTTACTCGTTAACTGATACAAATTAGGTATTTGGACTGAATTTACTTATCTTTCATAGATGTTATAATCTACAAATGTAAAGGGAAAAAAATTAGTAGAATATAATCTTGTGTTAGAAATGGATTGGATGGAATGCTAAGTTTATTTACATAAGTTAAAATAAGTTCATAGAATAGAAAAGTAACATTGCTTTATTGAATATTATAAATACACGCTTTCACAAAAAGGGAGTTTGCAGCAGCAGCCGACATTTCCAGTCAAGTAAAATCTTTGCGAGACTACTAGAGGTAAGAGCCGCATATTTAATATTGCTTTACATATATATATGCATTGCGGTTGGATCTTTGCAAGACAGTTTGCAGTCTTACTGTGATGTTCATCATGGAAGTACGAAACGCGTCAGTGCGTTGCGGCTGGCGGTAGTTTTGTTATGTTTTTCGAAGACTGGTTAAATACAATGGGATTGGTGTTTACTTCCAGCTCGCAAACTTGATTAAAAGAATTTTTGCCACCACCCGCGCAATCAATTATTGTTAAATTGTATTGCCTATAAATGTATATGTAGTGAAAGCGGCAAACAGTTACTGTTCATGACTGCATAGAAATTGCGCAGCCGATCCTTCCAATCAGGTTAAATGTATGCGAGACTGCTAGATATGAGAGCCGCATATCTAAATTTGATTTCCACATATATTCAATGTGGTTTGATCCTCGATAGTCAGTTTGCAGGTTTACACACTCGTCTAGGAGATTGTACAGTCCTATTATCCCACATTCTTGACCAAAATATATAGTGGTTAAAGAGCGCAATACCGGCTCCTACTGATGAGTAGCCAGTAAGCACGAAACGAATTTGCATGAGATTATACTTTCCATTCATGCTGTCTTTGGTTTATCCTTCTGATCACAACTGAACTAATTTGTTACTAGGTTCGCAACACCTAATACATACTTGCATATATATTAGTTCTCCGCAATAAACAGTATTTAATTGTTATATATTGAATTGAATGATGTCATGCTTACCGTGAAATGTGATTACTGATATCGATCAAGGCCAGAGTGTATGAATTTACTGGAGTAACAGGTGTTCAGAAATTGTTGTAATTCTCAATTTCGGTGAACTATAGCATAAATTGATATTCATCATGTTGGTACCATGTTCCAACTCGGAAACCATAGTTGTAGTACCATGTAACTTCTCGGTAATATAATGTTGGTATCGGTTACTAACACAAAAGCCATAGTGTTAGTATCCTTTACAGAGTCGGTATATATATTATATAGTGTGAGTTAGCATTCAAGTCGCATTGTCAAAGACTATATGCTATTAGCTTCACTTTTGCAGGTTTACACATTCGTCTAGGGGATTGTACCGTCCTATTATCCCACATTCTTCACCCAAATATATAGTGGTTAAAGGCCGTAATACCGGCTCCTACTGATGAGTCACGAGTAAGCACGAAACGAATGTGCATGAGATTATACTTTCCGTTCGTGCTGCCTTTGATTTATCCTTCTGGTCAGTGCGTGTAACTGACGGTAGTTCTGCTATGTTGTTTGACGACTGGTAAAATACAATGGGTATGATGTTTATTTCTGGCTCTCAAACTTGATTTAAGGAATTGCTACCACCACCTGCGCAACCAATGTCTGTTTAATTGTATTGCCTATATATATGTTTTGCGAAAGCTGCAAAAACGTTACTGTTGGTAACTGCATAGAAATTGTGCAGTCGACATTTCCAGTCAAGTACAATGTATGTGAGACTACTAAAAGTGCGAGCCGCACATTTAATTTAGCTTTCCAAAAATATGCGTTGCCGTTTGATCCTTGCTAATCGGTTTGCCGGCGTACTTTGATGATGGTCATGGAATGTCGAAACGCATCACTGCCTGTAAATGACAACTGGATAAATAAAAATGGATTTGTGTTTATTTCAAGCTCATGAACTTGATTTAAATAATTTTCTGTTGTAACTTTTTTAATAAATAAGGAATAAAAATGCTATTTCATTATACAGTTTACTTTTAATCTTAATTGTGCATTTCATTTGATAACGGTAAATAATTATTTTCTTACATGTCATGCTAAGCCTAAATGCACACTTATTACGCAAGACTGGTTTTTAAGCAATACACCGTGAATTTAGCTTTAACAGACTGAAAATATTTCATTTAATTCAAATTAAATTTACCCAGAAATAAAAATGAAATGTTAATTTTCGCAAAAAAAATGATTGCAAAGGTACAGCAGATTAGTTGCAAACTTCTATATGACAAAAAGTGATTTCCAGTGCGTTTGAATTGCAGTAAGTCCGTCTGCATTTTGAGTCTTTCTTAACAAAAGACTAATTTTCTATCAATCATTGTAAGTTACTTTTTGCATTGGCAGAAAAAAGTTGTAGTGGAAATGTTTTTTTTCATTTCAAAATTATGCACATTATAAAAATCTCTGCTTGTCCACGAAACGGAATTCAACTTGATTCAAGCACACATTTGGATGCAGTTACTGTGAAAAAAGCGAATTTGTACCTTTTGCTGTTTCCTGCTAAAATAATCGGAAAACATTTGTTCGTACATTTGCTACAAAATGAAATATATTTTAAAAAATCCTGGCAAAAATATAGAATGCGATATAAACAGATTTTCATTTTTCCCTAAATTATTAGATTTCAAGTGAATAAACCAAAAAAATTGTACCTATTTAGATTAAAAATGCTCGTATATTTAATTTAGTGGCTGCTTTGTTAATGAAAAATATTCTTTTAAATTATTAATCAAATTAGATTAGAAAAGCAGATTTCCTTGTCATTCATTAAATTTTTTAAAGTTAATTCAAAAATGCTACTTATGGCGAAGAACTTCATTTTTATCGTAATTCTTTAGTTCTATTATTACATATTATATTACAAACTTTAATAAGCCGTATTGGACTAAACTAATTAATCAAAACCACAACGATCTAATTAAAGGTAAATAAATGATTTTTATTTCAACAATTCTCATTTTTTGTTAGACCTTTGGTTACAACAAATGAGATGCTGAATTAGCGTGAATACATTTCACGAATTTTGAGTAGAAATAACGGGAAAACACATTGAAAAGCACGGGTAGACGAAACTAAATGTATACATCTTAAACTTCCTTATTTTACTTGCAATTTCTTGTTTTGTTTTCCACCAGACGCGTATGCTTTACAGATTCTCGCCAAACACTTTTCTCATATTTGCCCCTAATAACCAGATAAATAATGCAAATGTGTTTTAGGTGTTCTGCATCAACTAACAAATTCGATCAAATGTGACCAGAAAGATAAACCAAAAACAGCATGATCGGAAAGTATAATTTCATGTGCACATTCGTTTCACGCTTACTGGTGACTCATCAGTAGGAGCCGTTATTATACCATTTACCCATTAAATATTTGGGTGAGGAATGTGGGAAATTAGGACGGTACAGTCTCCTATACGAATGTGTAAACCTGCATTAGTGAAGCTAACTTCGATATCAGTTATCACAAAGGAGATTTCGCCATCATATTTTCCCACATCCTTCACTAAAATAGATAGTGAATAAAGGACGTAATATGGGCTTTTACTGATGAGTCACCAGTAAGCGTGAAACAAAAGTGCACACGAAATTATACTTTCCGTTTAAGCTGTATTTGGTTTATATTGTGGTCAAATTTGAACTAAATAGTTACCAGATGCAAAAAAATGATATACATTTGCATATATATTACTTCACTACCCCAAACAGTATCTAAATGATGCAAATTACAGAATGATAAAGAAGGCCGAGATAGGTTATTTGGAAAAATTGAACTTCACACGAAACGCTGCAGAAGTCTTCATTATATCCTGTTATTAAATGTTACAAGCTTCCAAATTCACCAAAACAACATAAAAAATTACCCTTATTACATTCGTAAAACTACGATGTCGCAATTATATGGTTTAAAAGGTTTAATTTCAGCTATAACTTAAATTTTCTCTATAAACCAAAGACAGCATGAACGGAAAGTATAATATCATGCACATTTGTTTCTTGTTTACTGGATACTCATCAGTAGGAGCCGGTATTACGCCCTTTAACCACTATATATTTGGGAGAGGAATGTGGAATAATACGACGGCACATTCTTCACCCAAATATGAAGTGGTGAAAGGGCCTAATACTGGCTCCTACTGATGAGTCACCAGTAAGCACGAAACGAATGTGCATGAGATTATACTATCCGTGCATGCTGCCTTTGGTTTATCCTTCTGGTCACAACGGAACTAATTTGTTACCAGGTTCGCAACAACTTATGCATACTTGCTTATATATTAGTTCTTCGCAACAAACAGTATTTAAAGTTTTCTCTATCAGTTTTTGCTGGACTATACTCTCTGCTGCCATATGTAGTGCCGCCTTGAAAAAAACAGTTTTACATCTTTAAATGCATCAATACGAATCACAAATTTGATGATTTCCTCCTAATAAATTTGATGCAATTCTCTGAGGTTCTACTATATACTGATTTATAATCTACAAGAAGAAAAGTCCAAAAAAATTGTAAAAGGCTGGATATCCCCGCTCACTCGAAATTTTCTAAAACATATTTCACTTGGCTTTAATTATCCCTACAAATTTACTAGCGAGCTCCGAGAGTAGCAGTTTTGAAGCAAAAACTAAATCTGTGAAAATCATAGAACGATCAGTATCGAGTTCAATTATTAGAAATTCTATATTGTGAACTTTAGTGTAAATCATTTAATCCTTGGAAGGTAGTGCTTAACGTAGGTTACTTGAAATAGCCCGAAAGGTACGTTTTGAGCTCTTAACAACAATTGCATTTATTTTAGTGTAAATTAACACGTATTGAAGAAAATAAATTTTTGTTGTATAGATCTGTTTTATAATCAAGGAATAGTGTTTTTATTTGACGGTGATAAATATAGTATGACCCTCAAAAATACACCAGAACTTACCACATTTTCGTGTCTTTTCGTATTATAAAACAGAAATTATTCATAACTATTTAAATTTTATCACAACTGAAATTCAACTAGAACGGAAAAATGCGATGAATTAAAAAAAAACATTTTTCAACTTCAAATGTGGCTTTCACTTCAAGTAGAATTAAAATTAGTTTAGTTGTTCTATTTCCTTTTGTCACAATTCTTGTAAAGATTTTTTCAATGACCAGAAGCCATTAAACTATACACGAAGGACATTGTCAACAAATCCATTTCCATGCTACACATACGAACTATTCATATGCGATGCAAATGAGCTACCTCATTAAACGAACATTGGTTGCGCGGGTGGTGATAACAATTATTATAATCAAGGTTGCAGTCTTGATATAAACACCTGACCTATTAATTACTTACATATGTCAGTATAAACTAAGACTTGTATAGTGTAGAAAAGGCAATTCATCCAGTAGACCGGTTTCGTCCTTATTGGGAACTCATCAAGTACTGGCCAGAATTTGGCGCGGACAGGATAGCTCAGTGGTTAGAGCACCAGATTCCGAAGCAGACGTGCCCAGGTTCGAGTCCTGTCCGCGGCAAATTCTGGCCAGTATATGATGAGTTCCCAATAAGGACGAAACCGGTCTACTGGATGAATTGCCTTTTCTACACATTACAATTCTTAGTTTATACTCACATATGTAAGTAATTAATGGGTCAGGTGTTTATATCAAGATCTACCTCATTGCCCAAAGTGACTGAATAGTTAAGCAAGACTTTGTAATTTCTATGTGACGTTAAACAATTCAAGACTCGCTTCTCAAAATACCAAGCGTTAGGAAATAAACAAATAATCCAAAAACCATTTGATCATTTCAAGCAGGTTTAATGCAAATAGCTTAAGTTGATCTCAATATTTTGCGGTGTGTAAGCATTCAGGTTATCAATGCCGCGTTTTGCGTACGCGGGTAATAGCTGTACACGGACAGTTACACAAAGATCCGATTTGTCACTATTTCCAATTTTGTTTTGTCTTTGATCGGGTTGACTTCATTTTTACTTCAATTGGAAATGCGTGATAGAACCGCATTTCCAATTGAAGTAAAATGAGTCAACCCGATCAAAGACAAACAAAATTGGAAATAGTGACAAATCGGATCTTGTGTAACTGCCCGTGTACAGCTATTACCCGCGTACGCAAAACGCGGCATTGATAAGTTTAAGTTGATTTTACTTTTTCATCCAAAAACGTTTCTTTTCTAAAGGTAATTGGGATAATTAACTATAGGAATATTTTATGTAAGCAAATGGTCGGAAAGAACAAAAAATGTCCGTTTATTACTAACTAAACTATTCACCGTTAACTTAGTAGAACTTGGGAAGCGGCTCTATTGGTTTTTTTCACAACACACGATTAAACAAAACTGTAGAGCTTTCCAAATAAAAATATTCAGGCTTAAAATAGGAGTCCATTGTTGACATTCAGATTTTTTATGATAGCTGGTTGATAGGGAAAGATGTAAGAGCGTGGCCAAAACGAAGCTCTGTGTGCAACAATTTTGTTCCTTATTGAATTCTGTGTCATAATCTATCATATATTAAACAATAATCCAATGTTTCTCTGGATGAGCTCTATAACACAATTATACACTTGCTAGTCTTGTACTCAAAACATTTCTTGTCTGACTCAAAATTATCTATTATTACTAGGACGAAGGTATTTCCCTACCAAAGATCTATCACGCAAAAATGTTAATTCCTCTCTCAAATATTTGCATTCACCCATTTCAATTGTTCCGTCAGTCTTATACTAATCTATCTTTTATAGATTTTTTCAAAATATAAACTATATTACACGAATAGATAATAAACAAATTTGCGAATGGAAAACTGGTAAATTAGTTTTGAAGTTAAGTTACTCCTGCCTTAAAGATAATTTCAAGAAACTCGCTATACAGGCTTTAAAAATGGAGATGCGCCAATTTACTAAAAAGTGTATCATACGTGATTTTCAGTCAGCTGGATTACATCTTTTTATTATATACATCTAATAATAATAAGAGATGAACTCGATAATATAAATATTATAAATATAACAAATATATATTTTTTAAATAATATTATAATGCCACGTTGGATTTAGAGATAAATCTCTGTTTGTTTTTATGTGGACTGCTGTTCTATCAAAAGATATTTTTTGTTTTCGTTCTTCCGAACCTCCAGAAAATGAAGTTGACAAGGGGGAAAGAAAGCGCTACGGTGTAATTCTAAATGTAATTCAAATTCATATTTCTTTATGCATTTTTGTGTATTTTTGCAAAAACTAATGTTTTAAAACATTTTATTTTAATGTGATTTTTTTAAAACTAGACAAGCAACTATTGAAAAGCTGAAGCATTCACTTCATAACAAACCGTGCGATCCGAACTAGTTTGTGATCATTTTATCGAAGAAGAATCTGACTTCGTTAAAAGGTAGGGCTCTCGTTTATAGAAAAATGCTATGTATTCCTGGTAAAGTTCATCATATAGTATCGAAAGCAAAGTCTGAAACAGCTGCCCAATTTAAAATCGAATAATGACCATAACCGACGATGAATATAAGAAAAGCTTGTAGACAATTGACACCACTATTAAAATTGGTCAAAGTCAATGGAATCGTCGTTGAGTAAAACGCACATAGCAGCTTTTCGAAAAGTCGCCAAAGACCATGATCATACTATTCTTTCACCAGACAAAGCGTTTGGCTTGGTTGGTAAAAAAATTTAAATTGATTTTTTGTGTAATGCAACAGAGAAAACCGAGATTGTATTTTCGACGGAATTACCATGCTTTCTATAAGAAGAAAAGATTACATATTCTGAACACAAATAACTGAGACCGGAAAGGGATCATCTACCCGAATACTGTTTGAAATATTCCTTTGAATTTGTTGCCAAAGTAGATAAACTTAAAATGGAAAATTATTGGATATAATGGTTTAAATTTTGGTCGTTATTTACTACCGTTCTTTAAGGGAAAATGTTGAGCTTGTATGTCATCATGTCCGAGATTATTTCCAGAAGTTTAGAATATGGAATTCAGGCTTGTCGGGGTGTATCACATCCTGGTTAGTGCAGAATAATCCCGATATTGCACGTACGTCTATAGCTAAACATTTTATGTCCCGTAAACGTTGGGACATGCCAACCAAGCGCTTTTAAATTTTCACAAAAGCTAGATGATACCTAAGCTGCGTTTTGACTAACACAGGCTGAATTCCGGTAGTTTTGTTTCTTCAATATATTTCGCCGGCCGTTATCGTAAGTTCTACGTAACAAACTAATGAAGCAAGTGCGAAATTTCCTCTGGCTATATTTGTTTTTACTTCGGACTACCCCTAAACTAGATAGTTGCATATCAGTTGTGTGTGTGTGTGTTTGTGTGTGCATATCCATAACTTTTATGTTCATCCACCTAAGTGAGACTTGAGTGACTGAATATGAATTTATCATTCATTCGAACACTGGCATTATGATGGTTTTTCAAAGCCCCATTTAAAGCCGCGCTTAGTTATGTTTCCTCTATATCGAAATTTTTTTACTAATAGATATATATTTGTGCATTTTTTACATTGGAATTTTTATATTCAAACACCACTTACTATTTTACTAATCTTCACACCTCTATTCAAAGCAGTTTACACGATGGAGCAAAGGCGCTACCATGGAATTTTAAACTTAACTTTCAAGTTCATACCAGATAATAAATAAAATGCTTATTGACGTAAACAAAACTATGTTAATGATGGCTTAGCACTCATTAACTACACTTGGATGAAGACATCATACATTTTGAATTAGCAAGTAAAAGTGCCCTCATAAGGGGTTTCAATAGGAAAAAAATATTTCACAACCGTGCTAACTATGCAGTGCACAACCCAAGTGGTGCATTACATGCGGATTTCAGTTACAAACGAATTTATGTATTGTGTTGGGCCCTATTTCGGGTTGAGCCTAATTGGCGTTACACGATCTGTTGTTATATATATATATATATATATATATATATATATATATATATATATATAAAAACATGAAATTATGGATTGAGTATAACAAACCATGTCACAACGTAATTCATACAGGATCAGAATTTTCTGCATAAGGTAGCATGAAATTACTTTGTAATTTATATTCGCATACATTTTTACCTACCCACAACACTTCAAAAGAGTCGACCCAATGCAATTTGCCCACTAGATATGTGATACAGTTGAGTGGTGCATTGTTTTATACGTTTGGGTATTAATGCAATAGTATAGGCGTATAAATGGAAATCTATTCACGGTCTATAATCGTAAAAAACTGATTATGCGTAAGATTTTTTAACCATGGAAAGTTTACAAACATCATAATTTAGGTGAAAATAAGAATTATCACCATTCTGAACACCTGCTACTCGTGGTTGCATATTACCTAAGTTATTACTAGGTGAAAAATGACTAACATATAAGGCACCCTGATCGTGACTTAAAACTGACAGATGCGAATAATAGTAAGATTCATTTTTATGGTGCCAAATCGTGTGAGTTGCATCTTCCTAATCTAAATTTTAATAGGCAACATATGAGAGACTTGGGTTGCAAAATGCACTTAATGACGAAACGCCATATGAAAGTAGCGCAAGCTAATAAATTTTCTAGGAACTATGCATTAAAATTTTGCGTCCAACTTAATTGGAAAAATAGCACATTTTGCATTACTTCATGTGAAAGCCATATTTCAGCCTGCAGAAACATTTTTACTTGCATTGCATTCTATCAGTTAACGTTTATAACGCTTTAACGGCTACAGTAATGCATTAACTGATGTTTTCTACGCGATAGTGGGAAATATTTAATTGAAATAAGCTATTAATCGTGATCAGGCCTGGGACCTCAATTTTATTAAATAAATGTTAAATTGAATTACTGATTGAAAAATGCAATAAAATATTCAAATTTTTACTATTTCTCTTAATTTAAACATTCACTGATTGCGCGGGTAGAAGTAACAATTATCCACTTCAAGTTTGCGAGCTTCAAGTAAACAACAATCAAATTAGGTTTAACCAGTCGTTGAACATCATAGCAAATTACTGCTTAAATACAATGGGATTGGTGTTTACTTCATGCTCGCAAACTGGATTTAAATAATTGTTACAACCATCTGCGCAATCATTGATTTTTTACTTTTATTATATATATATATATATATATATATATATATATATATATACGGCGAAAGGTTCGAAAAGTTAATTTTCATGACTACATAGAAATTCTGCATCCGACAATTCAAGTCAAGTACAACGAATGCAAGTCTACTAGAAGTGAGAACGGCGTATCTAATTTTTCTTTCCATATTTATTTATTGCGGTTTGATTCTCGCTAGTAAGTTTGCAGTCGTGCTCTGATGATGATAAGTGAAGATCTAAACGCGTCAGTACGTGTGACTGACGGCAGTTTTGCTATGTTGTTCGGTGACTGGTTAAATACAATAAGATTGGTGTTTACTTCAAGCTTGCAAACTTGATTTGAATAATTTCTCTAAATTGATTGCATCGTTTCAAATAAACAGAATAATTTCATTAAAATGAAGAAATTATGAGATGCAAAAACCAAAATATTTTATTGATAGTCAATTAAAAAATTATTAATTGTGTGGTTTTGGATAACAATTCTTCAAACAGAGTTGGTGGTCTTTGTATAAACACCTGTCTTATTGCATTTAAAATGTCGTCCAAGAGCATATCTACTAATGACGCTTTTATAATTTAAGATCATGATGGTTAACTGAATAGTGAGTGTGAAACGACAATATATATGTAGCGAAATCCAATCATATAAATGTTAATATGAAATATATAATTTTTTTGTCCATATGTATGTATTTATGTCTGATTCTCATAATAATAAAAAATACTGCGATAAATAAAATGCTAATTGAAATAACATCAAATACTTTGGGAATCATGTTTTTGTTAGATTAGCCGAGAAAATTAATAGATATTTACTGGCCTAGCTCAATTATTATTTGGGGAACGCATTTAGAAATTCTAAAATTGAATAAACATTTATTACGTTTCAACGTATGGTCTTCTGCATCTAGTCTGTGCTTAGAACTGATAGACGCAAAATGTAAACATGAAAAGTCTGAAACTAAGTCGATTGTTCAATTGTTACAGATTCAACGATAATAGCACACCAAACTGGATACGCATTAAGTTTTCGGAATTATCTTCCATTTCAAATAAACCTTTACCAGTTTGTTGATAAAAATCTTTAGTTTTAAAATGCAAAATGCAGATAAACGGGTATAAGCTATAGAAACGTATCTGCCTAATAGAAATGAACGCACAGATAACGAATTTATCAAACAGCAGGTTTTATTTAGATAAAATTTTGGCGGATCCCCTTATAAGTCAATGATAGAACAAATCTATCAGTATTTTCATTATATAGTGAAAATTTATTTGTCATATTAGGATTGGAATAAAAAAAGAAATTTTCCAATAAAGAAATATATTAGTATAAATGTGTTTTGTTTTAAAGGCAGGGATGATAAATCTGGCTTTTAGTCACAATAAGGCCATACCTACCAAGATTGTTCTCTGAGTACATTGTCAAACTAAATTAAAGTTTCAAGGTGATTGTGCAGTTTTTAGTTAAATATTTATAAATTTCGTAGTGAATGCATTGATTTAAGTAATTAATATAAACATAATTTTTATGAAAAGATTTGTTATGAGCAAATTAAATACTAGTGTAAATTATTCGTTCAGATAGGCTTCCAAACTCTTTCTTTAAATCGAGATTGCGAGGTTCAAGTAAACACCAAATCTTTTGCGTTTAACTGGTTACACACAATTATAGCCTACCGTCAGCAGAAATTCACCTTATCAAAAATTGTATTTACTTTTGACTTACTTAACAATAAGGAAAGTTAAACGTCCGAACATAGATATGTGCCCGAAGGTTACATTTTGGGCAAATTTAACATTGATATAAGCTCATACATTAAGGGGCACGAATTGGTGATTTCAGCGGATTTGCCATGACCAACTCCAGACTTCCAGGTGGAGCATAAATAGATAGAAGACCGCTTTCAACAATAAAAAATATTAATTTATTCATTTTAGATTTTACTCTAGTTTTCCATTAGAAAACATACGAAAATCATATAAGGAATTAAATATTTAAAATTACCTTCCTTTCTGATGTAGATGAATTATGATCGTGCATTTAGTTCAGATGTTTCAAATTGTATGCATGTTTCAAATAAAAGTGATTTCTGCTTTAAATTCATTATAAAGGAAACAGGGAAGTTTAAAACATATTTAAATTACAAGAACTTATGTAACATCATTTTTTAATTGCATGTAGTTCTCGAAAGTTTAACTTGCCTTTTAAGAACATTTCCGTTAAGTATTATGTACAATCTTATGAGTAGGCTGCTTGAATAACAAAAATATACCGTCGTAGAGCAAGTAGACATTGTTTTACTTTTATAAGACATAATATTTATAAGGAAACACATTAAAAGTATTTTTAAAGGTTAAATTAATATTGCTATTAGATACTGTTTGTTGCGGAGATCTAATAAAAATGAAATAATGTATTAGCTGGTGCGCGCCTAGTAACAAATTTGCTGGAGTTACATGTGCACAGAACAATTTAGAATTCACTATGCTGGTGAAATTTCTCATACCTTGAAATATATTGTAATGGTACCATGTACCGACTCGGCAACCCTAGTGTCGTTAACATTTAGAGTCTCGGTATACATTACATAAAGTGAGTTCGTTTTGACATCGCATTTTCGATGACTTTATATGAAGTTAGCTCTTCTACTACAGGTTAACACATACGTATAGTAGATTGTACGGTTCAATTGCCCAACATTCATCACCCAAATATATAATGGGAATAGGGAGAAATACCGGCTCCTCCTGATGAGTCGCCAGTAAACACAAAACGAATGTGAACATGAGATTATACTTTCCGTTGATGCTAAATTGTTTTCATTCTTTCGGTCATATTTGAATTAATTTGTTACTAGGCGCGCAACACCAAATATATAAATAATAATGCTCTTACTATAATCAAGTTTGCACTCCTAATATAAGCACCCGACCAATTAATTACTTGCATTTGTCAGTATAAACTAAGAATTGTATAGTGTAGAATAGGCAATTCATCCAGTAGACCGGTTTCGTCCTTATTGGGACTCATCGCGTACTGGTCAGAATTTGCCGCGGACAGGGCTTGAACCTGGGAACGTCTGCTTTGGAATCTGATGCTCTAATCATCTAGCCACCCTATCACACACTAAACACAATTGTCAGCTATATACTAACTAATGTAACTCAGTAATGCTTCATTTTGTGAAGAGCTAATATGGCTTCCATTTAGACGCAAAATTCAAACTAACCATCTCTAATCTGTCATTATTGAAACGACACCACACTAAATGTGGAAGTGGTATTGAAATAAACATTTATATAATTAAATTATCGTTGATTGCGCGGACAGTGATAAGAATTATTATGATTAAGGTTGCGCTCTTGATATAAACACCTGACCCATTAACTACTTACATTTGTCAGTATAAACTATGAATTGTAAATGGTAGAAAAGCAAACATTTTACAGTATACATTTCTTAGATTATACCGAAAAAAGTATGTACTTAAGGGGTCAGATGTATAAATCTAGATCGCACCCTTGATTATGGTAATTTTTTTCACCGCCCGCGCAACCAATGTTCGTTTAACATTGCTCTTGTTTGCTTAATGATGCATGTTCTTAGTTCCGAATGATCGCAAATACAGTATATTTAAAAAAATAACTTTATTAAGTGTTATTGAGATCAAGATCTGCCAATGAATAATTAACTCATGTTTAAAATAATGTTGGTCCTATAACTGAGACTTCACGAGTTTGAGCATTGAGTTCTTATGCTGAACTGTCCTATTAATAACAATGTATAAATCAGGACATTATTTACCATCCGCCGATTACGAAATCCCCATACATATAAAATGTTAATTGCTCAGTAATATACTTGAAATTTCTCAAGTTAAAATTGTCAAACTATAGGTCGGTATATGGATGCCAAATTCGTGTAATGTACAGCAATTATGGCACAGCATAACGAGTACTAGATTAAAAAACAAATTTGCTCCGATTCGAGCTACAGTCGCAGAAAATCTTCGCAAATAATTAAAGAGTTCCCAAAAAAGACTAAAGCGGTCTACTAGAATTATTTACTTTACAAACCGAGAAAATAATACATTCCTACCAACAACACATTTATAAATAAATAAATAAAATAAATAAATAAATTAATTAATCTAAATCAACAAAAAAATAACTGATTAAATAAATAAATTATTAGGTATATAAATAAATATAAATTAAATGCAATATAACTTTAGTACAAATAAATAACGAAATATAAGAAAATGAAGAAATTAATAAATAAATTAATTAAACATATATTGTTCGCTATTTCGAATAAAGCAGTATGACCCACTTAGAGGAAATTTTGACTAAAAAAACCAATGTAACAATAAAAATTGCAGACAAAGTTTGATCTTTGTGTTGGAGTTATTGATTTGCATAACTATCATATAATTGTCACCGGTTTGGAATTTTTGTAAACTGGAATTCTGGCCAAAACTTACGATTTACGAGTAGTTAATTAATACCATGCGTGTATATTCTATCTAAAATAAAGCAAAAACTTGTAAACGTATACTACTTATGGCCAATATTGTCAGCTGTAAAATATTTCCAAACTTACGGATTACATAGTTGCAAAAAAGGAAAATCCGATGTTTTCTCACAAACTGTACCAGACATTAGCTCGAAGAAATCGAGCACAGTTGATAAATTATAATTGCTGTGGCAATAGAATGGACAGAAAATTAATATCATTAGTTTATAGAATGCTTCCTAGCTTACAAGTTTTTCTTCCGCAGTAGCCTATTTCGGGACCATTGATAGTATCCGTAGGTCTGTAAAATCGGGATTCCTTTATATTTTCAGGTGCACAGTTTGTCGTTTGCATTGACCGATCGGTTCTCAGTTGTCCCGTCACTGTGAAGTCATCCACATGTGTACTGCCTAAAAGTGCTATTGAACAAAGTTTTGTCTAATTTTTCACAACGTTTAGGAACACCCTTTCTTGTTTCGTCATTACGATTAACACCATACTCACAGAAAAACCAATTGGTGACAAACTTTTATTTGTTTTGTGAAAGTAGGTGTCAATCCTGATGATGGCAACAGAAAGGATGTTCAAAAACGTTGTGAAAAATTCTTCAAAACTTGGTTCGATATCACTTTTGGCCAGTATACTCTTAGATGGCTTCAGAGCGACGGGACTAATGAGAACCCATCATCCATTGCATAATGCAAGATGTGCATGTGGAAATGTAAAGGAGTAAAAAGTTTACCGAATTACGAGTGCAATCAATTGTCCCGTAATAGATTACTGCGCAAAAAACTTGAAATTTGACAACGCTGCGGAAAGGTGAGTATCTATTTTAATGCCATTTAGCTTTTTTCACCAACAGAAAGTAACGCTTACGTTATCATCTCTTTTCTCAATGGTATTTACACTGCCATTATTATGTCTCATAATCTGCAGTAAATCTAGCCGAGTTGGATAGCCGTTAGTGAATTTACCAATTAAATTTTATATTAGCCAAAGGTTGTAAATGTGCGATGATAGGCTGAAGAAGTGGTTGGTCTTCAGTTTGTGTGAAATATCTTCATGTTACGGCCACCCGCGGAATGAATATTTTATTAAATGGATTATTAAAATATGAAGAAATCTTCAGAACAAAATTTCACCGAGACGGCATTAAACTATTTTGTCGCCATTTACGTAAAGCTCATTTCAGGCGGGTCTACAAAGAGTAAGAGTCGCGCTACAGTTCTTAGATTTTTGTTCAGCACTGTTAACGAATGGGATGTTTAGAGAGCGTTGCCAATGTTGCTACTAGTAACCTGGATACGTATTTGTGGATCGGTTTATAAAATGACATCATACTAGTACACACGTTTACGATTCACATCGCCTCCATCTATGTGCATTCAGTAGATCATGCAAATTTAATGAAATTGAAGCGACTTTCTCATCTATTTCAGCGGCAAAATCAATAAAAGGTTAATGCCTACATACTCTCTTTTGCCGAGATCTAACATAAACGCAACTGTGTAATAGGTACTGCGCAGCTTGTATCAAATTATTTCAAATATCCCCAGAAGGATATGGCAGGGTGTAATCTTATTAAACATGCGTTCCGTACATACTCATCAGTAGGAGTCGGTAATAAGCCTTATACCAAATATATATCTGGATAATGAATATGGGACAATTGGACAATAGGAACTTCTATATGATTCTGTATACCAACAGTAGTTCAGATAACTTCGTATAACCTTCAAAAATGCGACTTAAAAGCCAATTCACTATATATAATATATATCCAGATTTCGTAAAGTGTATCAAAACTATGTATGTTGAGTCAGTACCTGACACCAACACAATGGTTGTAGAGTAGGTACGTAGTACCATCACAATGGATTTAAAGATAGGAAAAATTTCACAAAAATTTAGAATTGAAAATACTTCTGAACACATTTTACTCAAAAATCTCCATACAGTCTGGTCTTTATCGATATCAGTTATCACATTTCGTGGTAATCATGAAATCAATCAATTAAATATATAGCAGTTATATACTATTTGTTACGTAGATCTAATACGCAATTGTGTATTAAATGTTGTCAAATAGTAACAAATTAATTCAAATAGGCACAGAAGGTTATAGCGAAGTAAGAATAAACGAAAAGTCTAATTTCATATACATATGCATTTCGTGCCTACTGTTGACATATCATTAGGAGCTGGTACTACGCCCTATATTCAGAGTTTGTTTGGTCAAAGAATGTGAAACCAATAGACGGTAAAATCTCCTATGCGATTGGGTATGCATGCAGTAATGAACTTGAATTCATTTAAATTCTTCATAAATAAGCACGGAACGCATGTGCACAACAGATTATATTTTCGTTCATGTTGTCCATGGTATATGCTTCCTGTCCTGTTTAAACTCATTTTTAATAGGTAGACAAAACCTCATACACCATTCCAAAATCTAAATGTTGTTTATTTGAGTTAAACAAATTGTACAAATACAAACGTGAAGAAAATTTTTAAAAAAACAAACTATTCTTTGACAAATATATAGTGGGTATAGACAGAGCCTTCAGTAGGTGCCAGCATTGTGGTTATTGAGTCGGTACTTGATTCCAACACTGTGGTTGCCGAATAGGAACTTGGTACCAACGCTATAGTTGCCGAATCGGTACATGATACAAAAACAATGGATTTCAAATTATGCTACAGTTCACCAAAATTGAGAATTAAATCTACTTCTGAACACCTGATACTCCAGAAAATCAATTCACTCTGGTTTGACAGGTGTACAGAAGTAGTTTTAATTCTCAAGTTTTTTGAAATTTAGCATAATTTTAAAACCATTGTGTTGGTATCAAGTACCGACTCGGAATTCATAGTTTTTTGTCAGCTACCAACTCAAAAACGATATGACTGGGATCATTTTCAGACTCCATATATATATATATATATATATATATATATATATATATATATATATATATATAACTATATATAGTGAATTGGTTTGATGTCGCGTTGTTGAAGACTTTATAAGTAGTTAACTCCACTACTGCGTGAACATACATTCGTATGGGAGATTGCACCACCCAACTGCCCCCATTCCTTGCTCAATGACATAGTGGGTATTGGGCTTAATTCCGGGTTCTACTTATGTGTCGCTTTTAAGCAAGAAACAAATGTGAACATGAGATTAAATCTTCTGTTCTTGTTAACTTTAGTTTATCCCTCTGATCATATTTTAACTTATTTGTTACTAGGTTAGCAACACCTAATACAAAATTACAAATATATTAGTTCCCCGAAACAAACAGTATCTAACTGCTAAAATGACTTCTTTTAATAGAGACGAAGTAAAGATTGAATTTACACGCTCCCAACTAAGCATGCACAAGCTTCAGTTCCTAGAAATAAGAATATAATCAAATTATATGGTTTATTCATTGTGGCGCGCCTTTATTCAAGAATAATAAAAGCTTACATAAGTGGATTCGTTTAGGCAATTAAAAAAAAATAAATTATTTCTTTAAATATATTAAATCAGATTTCAAAACTAAATTGTAAAAAAATAAGCAAGGAAAGCAATAAAACGGAGGCTAAACAACAATTTGTAAACAAAATTATAAAATAAGCACAATATGTGCGAAAATATATCGAAAGCCTTGTGAATGTTGGTTGCGTGACGTTGTCCTCATTTTGTACTGAAAACGAAGATAAATCCCTTCAGGTTACTGACCAATGTCCATTTAATTAAGTAACTTTATTTTTTGATGAGTGCCTACGCATGCGATCAAGTTCGTGCTGCAACAAAATTCATAACAAAATCTTTTTTAAGATAAGAAGGCCTATAATTATGGCTAAATATTATATTTATTTTTTTCAAATGGGAATATAATATATTCTTAGTATCTTCAATGCAAGACAGGAGTATAGGAAAACAGTATGGTAAGTAAAATGACTAAATAAACGGGATGCTTAAATTTGTCTGCTTTTAATCAAGAAAAAATCGAATAGTCATTCGCCAGATAGAAAAAGAACTCAGATGGTATATTCCAACGAGGTGAGCATAGCTTTATATGAATTTATTTCTAGAAGGTGAAAGAAACATCGAATCAATTTAAAGATTCGAGGCAACGTTATGCAGTCAAATTAAAATCAATTGCAAAACACTAGTTTTGCAGTGAACGCCGTTGAACCACAAAAACTTGCTTCATCATCCTATAGCTGACCTCATGGTCTATCGTCTAAATTACGGACCCATTCCTGTCTGACCAACCCGACTATAATGACTGTCTCAGTGTCATTGAGGAAGACAAGAAAAAACACTCGATTTTAACGGCCGACAATAATAAAACATTGTTGTTTAAAAATAGCCTCATTTTACAATTCTTTAGAAATTAATTCAATAATTAATAATAATAATAATAATAATAATAATAATAATAATAATAATAATAATAATAAAATTAATGATAGATTTTTCATGCAAGCCAAATTTTCAAATTTAGGACAAAAATTTTTTATCTACGCGAATCTCTCTTTATCTGTCCCTCTATACGCCATTCTAGATGATCTTATAATCAAGGAATAAATTATTTAAAAGTACCCACCATATACTTATGATTCAAAAATTATATGTCACAAAATTAGCACTTTATATTGCTTATAATGTGGGCGGTCAAATTAGGCACAACTCTACAGGAGCTCACTAACACACAGAAAACTATAACACCTTATCTTCTACTTGATCTCAACCAGTAAGCACACAAAATATATACATACGGCAAGGCTAAATAGGCAACATAGTTTTCGTTCAAGACACATTTGCTGCGACCTTTGTAAAATTAAAGTTGAAAATGATAAAATAGTCCGTTAGGCATCTAAACAATTATGCACCGATTTAGCCAGGTAATCGGATCTTTATAATTGATATTATAAATTCGAATATTTGATTAATTTCTGCTACAAATTACTCGCTCGTATCCGAAACAGAGTCACACAAAGGAATAGAATCGCCTCATTAACAGACTCATTGTGATACCTCGGTCTAAAGTTTCATTTTCGAACTCTAACAGCGCAAGACGTATTCCGACGAAAGATATTGAACAACCATATTATGCCTGAATAGACTGCATTGTGAAAACGATATGACTAAATCAAATTAACGATAAGACAACGGATTTTGGAATATTTTAAAACAACAGGTGTCAATCTTGTCAACCACGGATAAAAATTTAATAATTATTTTTCTACGGTTTGTAGACCCTGAGCGATGTCAGTGGAGCCAATTTTGGTCATCAATATAACATGCACGTCTAGCAAACAAACAAAACGTGTTTATGTCAATTTATTTGTTTTGATTATGAATTTAAGTGTGTACAGGAAGAGCTGAGACGAGTCTAAATTCCTAAAATAATAAAATTGTTATTATATTTTAAATGTTTGAAGTTATAAGAGAAAAAGTAGATCTAGCGGATTTGTAAATCTTGTAATATATCTAAGCAGTCGTTGACAGAACGGTTAATGCTTAACCTATTTAATCCAAGTGTAAAAAACAACATTATATCCCAAAACATATCTAAAGAACCAATCACAAAACATAGCAACGTCACCGTTAGTTGCACTAATTGACAAGTTTTGGATATTTCATATCTTACGCGTGCATTGTGCGTGCCACTTTTTTAAAAATTAATATCGTGCACTGATTATTACTATGGAAATTCGAAACGCGTCAGTAAATTATAATGATGGTAGTCGTGCTAAGCTTTTTGACAGCTTAGACTAAATTTAATTGGCTTTAAACAAAAATTTTGCCAACTTGATATGAGGGCTTGTAAGAAGCTGTTTTGAACCTTTTACTAGGTGTGAATCCAAATGCTCAAACAAGTCAACTTACCGAAAAACGTGTTTTGATTTTAGCTACTGGATGGCCCGAGTTAAAAATATATGGCGGTAAAGTGAAATAATGCAGTGAAGTGTAATTCTCCGTGAGACTAAGCGCTAAGAAATTGAAATTCTAAGGCGATAAGCACGGTAAAATAATGATGCACATTTTTGTAAACTCGAAGCACAACTGAATGGTGATAAGAGCAAAATCAAATTTTTGAACAAAATCTAATTGAATGCACATTTTACTGGCTGATGCCATTCTATTTATTAAAGTTTCGAGAAAGTGCCAACTGCATACATGAATATTAGCAGACAATGGAGTGTAGCAATGCCATAAGTAAGACGAAATGAATTCAAAAACAAGGAAGCAGAATTTTAAAAAAATTATAGATGGGGCTACAATTTATTAAGCCAGTTTTAGTAAAACAACTTTAATGTTAAACGGCTTTTAAAAAACAACTCATATTTCTCTATTTCAATCTTATAATGTTGTTAAGTGGTGTATACATATACATGTATATATATTATATATATTATATATATATATAGGTATATATATATATATATATATGCAAAGGTGAAGAAGCACTAAGTAAGAATTGAGTTTAAACTCGATGTGAAGCACGCATTGAATGGTTTCTGTTCATACATTGAATCTTGTTTTGCTTTCCAACTTATATATAAAGATATGTTCATGAGTAGATATTTGAGAAGACCATGCGAAAGAAAATTTTCTTATATCTGATAAAATTTATTTTTGTTTTTGCACACAGGAAGGGTACAATTAATTTTATTAAAGCTCGCATTTCAAAAGAATATATATATATATATATATATATATATATATATATATATTCGTCGGTTCGTTATTTCAATGCAGAAAAATTGTTTATTTTCATTCTCGAGTGTAGAATTGATTGTGGCAATGTTATCACATCATATTAGCCCATTTTATTAATTATTAGAGACATCGCGTTGTTAATTCGTTTTGTTATTATGTAAAAAAATCTACTTTGAAGTCTTAACCACACATTAGATAACTGTTAGTGAATATTATAATAATGGCGAAAATTTTGGGTAAAAGTTTTATAAAGTTTTCTACCATTTACATTGCTTCCATTTACCCACGATAAATATGTATTCAAATATTGCCATTATAACCGTACACGTTTATATTATCTGTATTGTAGAGTTTCCACATAAAGCCGAGGAGGGAATAGATTACATTTTTAAAAACATAAAAACTGGAAAAAATAATAAAATAACTAAAATAAGGCTGTTAAAGAAACTGAAACAAGTTAATTGATTTATTTTTGAAAAAATCCGTCGTGTAAAGCGAAGGTCATCGTAAAGAGCAAAATTCGAGCTGACGAGTGGGCGTTCTTATCAACTTCAAGACAACAAAAATTATAAATATGTGAAAAAAAATTGTCAAAAGTAGTTAAACAAACATTAATTGCGCAAATGATGGTAATAATTCTTCAAATCAACTTTGCAAGCTTGAAGTAAACACCAATCCCACTGCTTTTAATCAGTCGTCGAACAACATAGAAAACTACAGTCAGTCACATGTATTGACGCGTTTCAAACTTCCATGATCTTCATAAGAGTACGACGGCAAACTGACTAGCAAGGATCAAACCGCAATGCATATACATGGAAAGTATAATTATATGTGTGGCTCTCGCCTCTAGTTGTTTCGAATATATTGTATTGACTGAAAATTTCGTGTGCGCAGCAAATCTGGCTACTATCGAAATATTCTCGTATAAAGAAAGAGTAATGTTTACACTTGCTATTTTACTAAATAATAGTTTTAACTATTAGCAGTATTTCCATTTCACTAGCTCAACCGCACACCATCAACTCTCCCCATATATTCTGCAAAATGCATACACGTTGACCCTATTTTGGATGAGTTCCAGGTTTCGTCATTCAAGGCGGATTCCCAGACGTTATTTACTTGATTTCAATATTTATAGTTTCGTTCATATTAGCACAATATCCAATGATAGTCACTTCAACAAAACGTTGACTGATTAATAATGCAATTAATAACATTTTTACTCCGAATATTTTGAAAATGCGATCGATAATCGACGTAACTAATAAGATTGTTAACAAATTTCTTTAAATTAAGATTGCGAGCTTCAAGTAAACACCAATCCTATTGTTTTTAACCAGTCTTCGATCAACATAGCAAGACTATTACCAGTCGCACGTAATGATGTGTTTTCCGAGCATCAACGATCATCATCAAAGTACAGAGGTGAGCTGACTAGCGAGGATCAAAACACAATGCATATAGTTTCAAACACATTTAGATATACGGCTCTCACATCTAGTAGTCTCACATCGATTGTTCTTGACTGGGAATGAGGGCAGCCCAACTTCTATGCTATCAGAAACATTATCTTTTTGCAGATTTCGTCACATTTTTATAAGTAATACAGTTAAAAAATCATTGATTTCGTGAATGGTGGTAACAACTCCATAATTCAAGTTTGCGATCTTGAAATAAACACCAATCGCATTGTATTTAACCAGTCGTTGAACAACATAGCACGACTACTGTCAGTCGCACGCACTGACGCGTTTCGAGCTTCCATGATCATCATCAGAGTACAACGGAAAACTGACTATCGAGGATCAAACCGAATTGCATATATATGGTAAGCAAAATTAGATGTGCTGCCCTCACCTTGAGTTATCTCGCATAAATTGTACTTGACTGGAAATTTTGGCTGCAAAATTACTAGGCAATCAAGAATACTTACTTTTTTCAGCATATACAAACTCTGATCAGTTATTCAATTTCACTTTCCGTTGCACAGTCAATGTATGTGTAGATAAATAACTTATATTACTGTGATAGAAGAGGCGAAAACTTTATGCAAGTTGCTGCACCGAAGTTGTGTAGCAGACAGTCCAATCTATCACAATATTGATAGAAGTGAGAGCTGGCTTTCTGATTTTCATCGCCACAAATGCAATTAATGTTTGCTGAACCGAATAACTTATAAAATTATGGCGAAAGTTGCGCAAATATTATGATCTTGGTGGCATTGTCATTGTTACGACGCCATTTTAGCTAAGTGAAATGTTTGTTAGATTACTACACGTGAGGTCCATATTTGTGATTTTTATACATTTACATTTATTTAGATTTGAACGCGCGTAGTCGAAGTGCCGGCGTGCTTTGACGAGTAGCCCGGAACCTCGAAATTTGTCAATGCATTTGACTGACGGCGGATTAGCTATGCTGTATGTCTTAGTTATTAAAAAATGGATTTTTATTTATCTTAATTCCTTAAATTTGATTTAAATACTTGTTATCTCTAAACACGCAATAATGGGTCTCTGAAATAAGTGAATTACATTAGAGCGGAAAACGTTGCTATAACATCATGGACATAAATAGACAACATTTGGGCTGTTGACATTTCAATCAAATTCAATGTAGGCAAAACTGTAAGAAGTCGCCTTTCAAATTTATCATTCCTTTCAATAAAATTCGGTTGATCCTCGTTAGTTAGTTTGCCTACTTGCCACGATAAAGACAATGAAAGTCAAAACACGTCCATGCGTACTACTGCTGTTTGTTTTCCAATCTTGTGAGAGCGGTTAAAGAAAAAAAGATCAAATCTCATTTTAACTACGCGGATATGACATAATTACATTCACAACTCGAGCAATTCAAGCTTTCTAAATAATATTACTTTTCATGCATAAATGCCAAATCTCAAGATTTCCAGGTAGGAAATCTACGAATAAATTCTCCTTTATTAAACATAAAATGGTTGTTGAATGGAGCATAACATTGTTGTTTATACAAATTTATGACTAACAAATAACTTCAAGTGGAATTTCACTTTCATGTCGTAGCCAGATTTATTTTATGAACTGCAATAAATAAGTTGGCCCAAAGGCATTCATCGATAAAATATATCACGTATATGCGTCGGGGGGCAAATATTACATATTTGCATTTTCAGAGGTGACAGGAACTCGTATTACATTTAAATTGAAGCCATCTGATGGAGGCTCACTACATTGTGCCATCCGAATGTACATTTTTAGTCGAAGTATCACGATTGAAACCTTTCTTTTCTACTTAGATTTTTTACCATAGCAACTATTTGTAGTATTAAATTATGTATGAGATGTTTCGCGCCTGGTGACAAATCCATTCAAATATGACCGAAAGGATTAATCAAAGACAGCGTGAACGGAAAGTATAATCTTGTGCATAATTTTTTCGTGCATACTGGCGACTGATCATTAGGAGCCGGTATTAAGCCCTTTACCCGCCATATATTTGGATGATGAATGTGGGAAAATATGACGATACCATCTTCTATACAAATATGTAAACCAGCAGTAGTGAAATTAACTTCATATAAAGTCTTTGACAATGCGAATTACAAGCTAACTCACTATATATAATACATAAATCAATTTTATAAATGATATCAACATTATGGCTATTGTGTCAGTACCCGATACCAAAATTATGGTGCCGAATATATACATGGTTGCCAAGTCGGTACATGGTACCAACACAATTGATTTCAATCTATGCTAAAGTTCAATTGTTTCTGATCACATATTACTCCAGCAAATCCATAAACTCTAGCCTTGATCGTTTTCTCAAAACTATAATATAGTATTTTTTTAAAAGAAAGTATATTTGATATTTTGATGATTTTAGAAAAAATCTTAATCAGGCGTTTAATACTGTTATCCAAGGTAAGCCTTATAGGATTACATTTAATGAAGTAATCCATCACATGTTGAAGGACCTTCTGTCGCTCACACGAATTATAGATGATCACTCGGCACACTTCATCAACGTGCGACTTTTT